>APFE030371316.1:0-11449 GCA_000404065.3 Pinus taeda | reverse complement strand
ATCAACACAGAGCCTAATTTCCCCAGTCTTCTTCCTTGTAGGGACCAAGTTTGAAATCCAATCAGAGAATCTGATTGGTGCTATAATGCCTGCTTTGAACATTTTCTGTACCTCTTGCTCCATTGCTAGGAGGAGCATAGGATTAATTCTCCTCAGTTTTTGTTTAAAAGGTTTCTGATTTGGCTTTAGTGGGATAGTGTGTTGTATCACAGAGGTATCATAGGATTTTAGATCCTCATAATTCCATGCAAACACATCTTGGAACTCTTTAAAAAGGTCAATGTATTTAGGCTTTTGGTCAGGAGGCAATGCAGCAGATAGTTTTGTGATTTTGGGCTGCTCAACTGTCCCAATGTTATGTTCTTCTATAGTAGTATTTAGGGGCTGAAATTTTGGTTTGTTGGGAACATCGTTGGAGTCAAAAATGTCTTCCAAAGGGGCTAAACCTATTGGAAGAAAATTGTTCATTAATTGTATCACCTCAGTTTCATACTCAACTATCTCCTCATATTCAACTTGTTGGATTTCTTGTATGTTGTGTTGGTTGAAGATTGTAGGATGTAGCATTTGATTAGCCATTTTGGGTGATATTACTTGGTTGTTGTGTTCACCATGTGTTTGTGATTGATTTTCTGTTTTAAGTATTTTTGATTGACTTGCTGACTCAGTGTCTATATTCAGACCTAAAAATTCTTCCTATAAAGTCAGAAAATTGTTGATTTGTGTGTCATTGTCAAACACCTGCCAGTCCTTTATATTGTTTGGGACTAATGGTCTGTGTTTCACTTCAGCTGTAAAACAGTGGTGGGGCTCAAAAGGAAGCTTTCAAGTACTTGCAAACATGGCTAGACTATGAGCATGAAGGTTCTGAGCCCTAGGAACTTTGGTAATCTGGAACTCAGTAAAAGGCTTTAGTAACTCAGTGGCAGCAGACCTGTAAGCCCTGAGTCTTTTATCATTGGTAACAAAATTGCCTTTGACCTGTTGGATAACTAAGTCGGAATCCCCTAGGATTGATACTCTAAAGGCTTGTAGGGATTGTACCAACTTGAGGCCTAGTAGGAGAGCCTCATATTCAGCCATGTTGTTGGTGCATTTGAAGTTTAGTCTGTAGGCTCTGCCTTCTGCATGGCTGTTTTGTTTGTTGTGCACCCATACTCCTGCTCCTGCCCCTAATTTGTTAACTGATCCATCAAATTCTAAGAACCATTTAACTTCCTCTTTTAGGGGGGTTTGGATAATATCTCTATGGTCTAGATTTGTGAGTTGGAGTATGGGTTGTTTACTTAGTTTGGCTTTGGTGGCAATCTTCTCGTTTGGTGGGATCGGCTTAGTTTCTAAGGGAGCAGTTTGTTCTTTTGATTTCTGATCCTGTTTTGGAGTCTTGATTTCACCATCATTTGTCTTGTGTTGTTGAATGCTTGTATCCTCTGATTCAACCAGTGTTTGTATGTCAGGATTTCCTTGATTGGCAGGTTGATTTGTCTTAGATATCTGAGTTTCTTTATTGTTTTTGTTACCTATATTGTCGTTGAAAAGGATGTATGAGTCTATGTCAGAATGCACAGCATATATGGGGAAGTTTTGAGGCTTCTCTGTAGTGTTGACCATGTATTTCATCAGAGACTCTCTATACAATCTCTTGGGCTGACCGAAGACTGTGATGGTAGCATAAGACATGTCTAATTGAAGAGACCCTTGAAGTTTGGCTCCCCATGATCTTGACAATAACATCCCATATTTGGGTGGGATATCAGCAACAACCACATCCATCAAGATTGTTTTGTTAGGGTATTGGATTAGGGACACACATAAGTCTTTTATTAGTCCTAGACATTTGACCTGGCTGGAATCAAATGAGAACAGGTCCTTGTAGGGCCTGGTAATATCTAAATTTAGCCTTTCCATGACCGATTTTGGCATTAAGTTATGAGATGCACCCGAGTCAAACATTGCATTTTGTAAGATCTTGTCATGTACATGCAAGCTGACATAAAAGGGTAGGATGCCTGAGCCTGCTATTTTTCCATCAACCTCTAGGCCAAACAGTAATTCTGGGGTGTCATCCAACACATTGACATTGTCTTTGTTTTGGGTGAGTTGGAGGGATTTCTCAATCTGCTGTTTATAGATGTTATTTTTGGCTAGCTCTGCCAGAGGGATGGATATTTTTAGTTTTCCAATTTCAGCTTCCAAGTCAAAGGGTTTTTCAGTTTGGACTTTGGTGCTATGGGTGAGCCCCCTTTCTTTGTTTGGTAAGGTTTCCTCTTGCTTTTGGGGCTTATTTTCCTCAATCACCTCTTGGGGCCTTTTTCTTGGGTTGGAATGTACAGATGATGCAGCTAGTGAGTTTGGTGTATGCTCAGTAACTTCTTCAATGGTTACTTCCTTTGTGAGTGCATTAGTTGTATTCTTTGGTTCTGTTACTATGGCACTATTGGGCTGTAGTCTATCCTTGGTTTTCTCAGGCTATGTTATGTTTACAGTCCTTCTTCGTAGTTTTTATTGTTTGTGGACCTCATAAACAGCTGTGTCATAGCCTTGTTTGAAATCAAATGACTCTCCTGACTTTGTTTGAAATTGTTTGTTGTCTTCTTCTTCATGATCCTCTTGACTTAGGAAGACTTGGTGCTCATCATCAAGACCCATTAGGTGGATATGGGTGTCATCCACTTGTTCTTCTGATGTGGATGTTTCAACGTAGTTCTCTTGAAATGGAGGCCTTATTTCTGGATCATTGTTGGCTTTTCCCCCACTAGGGTTTTGATTCCTTCTAAAGTTTGGATTTCTGTTGGAGTTGTTTTGTGGTGCCTCCCATGAAGACTTCCTTTCCACAGACTCTACCCTGTCACCCAACCTCTTCATACCAGAAATTATTGCATCTAATTTTTGGTCAAAGGCTGAGGGTTCCTCTTTGAAGGCAACTCTCTTTTCTAATTTAGCCCTATTCCTCTTAGCAATCATGTTTTCTTCAACTGTCACAACAACCTTCTGAGCTTCTTCAAGGGTTTGAGAGGCTCTTTCTTTTAGTTGGTAGGCCATGTCAGGGTCAAATCCATCTGGAAATTTATACAAGGCCAAGTCAGGGGGAGGTCTCAGGTTTTGAGGTATTGCATTATATACATTATTAAACCTAGCACAGTATTCCAAAACTGTCTCTTGAGGACCTCTTTTAATCATGTCATATTCACCAAGTATATGTAGAGGATCCTTCTTTTTCTCCCATCTGTTTGTGAAGGATTGGTAAAGTTCATCAGGGGTGTTGATGGAGTTTGCAGGAAGTGATCTGAACCAGGTTCGCACATCCCCTGTTAAGCTTTGGACAAATATTCTCATCCTTACCGTGTCATCATCTATCTCATAATTTTCAAAATGATCTTGCATTCTCTTAGCATGCTGAATGGCTGAATAGGGGCCACTGGAGTCAAAATATGAGATTTTGGCCTGGTAATCTTGAGGTAAGGCCATAGGATTGGCAGGTAGTTGCAGAGGTGCATACCTCATAGCCATATTTTCAAGATTTTGGGGGTTGATAAAGGCAACTGGGGCAACAGGGACAATGGGTACCACAGGGGTAATAGGTATGGAGGGATTAAGAGTGTTGGTCAAGGGAATGTGTGTAGGAGAAGAAGAAGTGGGTGGGGAGCTTTGAGATGTTGATGGAGAGCTAGGGGAATTAGAGGTAGATCGAAATAGGACTTTGATTGGAGTGGGGATTGGGTTAGGGTGATCTGTCTCTGGACTAAGGTCAGCAAGGTTATCTTGTTTTTGCTGATTCCTAATTAGTTTGGGGATTGTATTGGGATTTTTGAAGACAGTAGGAGGGTTGGGGTCAGGATTAGCCCTAGTGTATCGAATACTCTTCTTGGGAGCCAGCTTCTGAGCTAGTCCTTCAAATTTTTCTGAAGGATTTGTAGAGCAAGGACTGGACAGGAGCTTTGAAAGATTCTGTGTATCTGTATTGGGTATAAAGGATATCTGAGTCAGCTCTACCTTAAGGCTGCAGATGCTTGTATGGGAGCAGTTTAAAGGTTTCTTGACAGATGTTCAGTTTCTGAGTGTAATCTCTTGGTAGATATACAGACCTTTAGATCCTAAAGTCCCCTGTGGAGTCGCCATTTATGTTAACACTCAGGTTGTTCCCTATGACTCCCAAGGGAATACGGCCGGGGTAACTACTAACCAATCTTTAGACTACAGCTTCTAGCCCAGCTGTAACCAGAGAGGGCTCTCTCTGTAAGGTTTGTCACTGTTTTAATGGAGTTTTTAGGCTAGTTATGAAATGAATGTTTGATTTTTTTTTATGTTTGGTTGGGAGGATGCTTCTGATAGTTTTAGAGCATTATCTGCAAGTGAGACTAATCCATTGGGCAATGGGGTCTATAGCTGTTGTTTCCTTGAGATGTTGGCTTAAGTGCAGCTGGAATTACAGGGCCTGTATGTATTTCATAAAACAAAATGTAAATTGTGAGGGTGAAATGAGAAACAACTAGCAAAGAGCATTCAAGGATTCTTTACTGAGCTGGGTAGTGGGAAAGAGGTCTATTACTTAGGAGCAATTACTTGAATTCCTGAAATAATAGAGCATTGTGATGATATAGTATGAAAGGTAGCATTTAAGAATTACTCTTTCGATACCATAACTGAAGAAAACATATGAAATAGCTTGGATTGAGCTCAGGGTAATCAATGATTATGTCCTGGGACTATTCTTTTTCCTTGCTGTTTAGATATTGAGTATATGGAAAACATGAAAGATATATGAAAGTATAGCAAACATATATGTAATAGAGAGTAACGAGGAGACTTATTGAGCCATGAAATACACAGGAATCCTGCAACTTTCAACCATACACCACCAAGACATCAAGAGACACAATGCTTCGGGAAATCCCATCATCCTTTGTATTAGTTGTATGAAGATTTACAACATAAGAGTAACAGAATAGATATCAAGAGATTTCTTACATCCGGAGTCCAACCCCTGCTAACAAATGCGAGGGGAAATATATAGGAGTCTGTTTACAAAATACCTCAGGCATTGAGTCATCTAAGAGGGAAAATATCTTCTTTCACTCGTACAGGGCTTATAGATGAGAAGTTATTACAATCTTAAATGAGTTATAAAGGCTCTTAACTCCCGTCAGAGCAAATTTGACCTTTGGGGCTCACGGAGTCGGTTGAGCGGCTTTAACATAACTGCTGAATGACGTGTTTGTGCAGTTGTTACTTCCTGTGTCTTCTTGGCCCTGCCACCTGTGCCTGCTGATTCTGTTGTTGTAGCCGTGTACCTGTGCTGAGTTGGCTCAGCGTCTTAATACCTGCTGATGTGTCATTGTCCTACTGTGTATGACATGCAAACTTTTTTCTGGAGAGAAAATCGTGATTACTGACTTTGGTTCAACAGTAATCTTATCAATTCCTGCCATGTATCTAATGGAGGCAACTGATGTTTCAAAATTGACCCCATGGTCTCATCAGCCTTTGTATACTTATAAAAGTGAGGGGGCTCATCAAATAAGTGTGCAATTTCATTTCTAATAAAAAATAAATTATCTATTCTATCAAAAAGAATTTGCCCTGTTACTAGGCCAGCTTCTGAAGATGTACTAGGTGCCTCAGCAATCTGTGTTGCTGCAAAACTGCTTACTCTCTTGACATATTTCTCGTGGGAGAGTAATTTTCCTGAAGGATCTAATATGCTGGGGAGCCCCCTATCCTGCAAGGCCATAAACCTGTTCTGAAATTTGTTGATATCAGCTTGCATATCCTGGATTCTTCGGTCCAGGGTCTGAATCAGGTTTCTCATTGTCAGGACTCTTTTGATTAAGGAGATAGTCTCAGTCTTGTTTCCAATCCCCATTCTTACCAGCTGGGAACTTGTTCTATAGTTCAACACTTCTATCATCTTGGGGGAAATCTCAGGCATATTGCCTAGAGATGCCCTTGCCCTCTGCATTTCTTTTCTTGCTCTGCCTATGAGTGCCACTTGCTCATATATGGCCTCAATATATTCCCATTGGTTTGTTATTGATTGGCCAATGGTGGTCCAGATGACCTTTTTGAGCTCTGCTGTGACTTTATCCAATGTGAGCTCCTTTTCCAGTTCAGCAATCCTCTTTTTCAGGGCCTTTACCTCCCTTTCCCTCTCAGCCACATTTTGCTTTGATTTGTCATATTTCTCATTTATTTTTTCCAGGCTGTCCTGGGCTTGGCTTAGCTCAGACATCTGGGACTCCAGTACCTGTATTTCTTTCCTCAGCTTCTGCATGTCCAGGCTTTCAACCTGCTCTGTTGTCGGTGCTGAGGTGGTTGGTGCTGTGGTAGTTGGAGCTTCTTGCTGCTTGGAGCTTCTTGCTGCACTTGTTGGCTGGGAGGGGCAGTGTCTTGAGGGGTTTCCTCAATATTTATTGTTTTTGGAGGTGGCTGAGAGGACTGCCCTGCCTCCTTCTGCTGCAATGCTGCTTCCAATGTAGCTTCTGATTCCTACAGCTTTTCCTATGTTTGGATGATCTCCTTGTATAATGTCATCAGTAAGGCAGCTGCATCCTTTTCTTACCTCTGCTGGGCAACCTGATCCGTTTGTGGATGGAGAGTTGGTGGGATTTTCAATTTCTTCTTTATTGCCGCCATATCAGCATCCCTCAGCTTGAGGACTTGTTGTACAGCCTTAACATCATTGGGGTCATGCCCAAACTCTATTATTATTTCCTCCAAGGCCTTAATCCTGTTATCCTTAGCTTGAGAGGAAGCCTTCTCCAACTCAAGCTGTGCTGCAGTATTGTTCAGGCTATTCTGCAGCATGTAGTTGACTAAGGTCTTATCTGCCAAGGTGGCATAGACCATCTCACCCGTCTGTTTGTGGAGCTCAATTTGATCCATCGGGTGGATGTCTTTTGACAGGACCTCCAGATTGGTCCTGATGTAGTCTGCAGCTATTTGTGGTTGCTGCACTGTTGGAGTGAAGTGGCTCATTGTCATCTTTCCTTCCTGCACATCAAATGCGGACATGAGCCTTTGTTGATTTGCAGGAGCCATTTTTACCAAGTGATTGTAGAGCCGGGTCTTTATTGGCTCACTCCTTCTTTTGGCATCTTTGAATTGTTGTTTTATACTTTCACCTATTCCCTGCTGCTGCCCTGAGGAGCTCACCTCTCCTAATGCTGCCCTGTCTTGCTCCTGTTGCAAGGAGCTGGCAGAAGCCTCCATGCTTGGCATTTCCTCCTCTGAGAAGGGATTTAATCTTTGCCTCTTGTCTGGTGTTTTAGTGAGGGGGGTCTCCCTTTCTCTTTTCCTGCTAACGTCCTCCCTTTGAGGGGTCTGGAGGACAGAGGAATCAACCCTAGAGTGTTGCCTTGGAGGTGCCACTGGCGCTGTTTGTTCTTGGGTAGCCATCTGGGCCTCTCCTTTTTGCTTTTCCTGACCCTGTTGGTCTGCTTGTTGTTGTTCCTGCTGGGGCTGCTGCTGTTGGCCCTGTTGGCCCTGTGTTTCTTCCATAACTTTATCCTTGCCTTTGCTCTTCCCTTGATCGGTGGTTTGCACTGCCTCTTGCTGTGTTGCAGAGGATGAAACAACTGCTGCTGCTTGAGGCTTTGGGAGAGCAGGTACCTGAGAAGGACAGTCTAAGTCAGCCATCTTTAACAAATGCCTTCTAGCTCTTTCAACTAGCTCTTCTTGAGTCACAGGCTCTTCTACTGTGTTTCTTCTCCACTTTGGTTGGTTGGCATGTCTTTGAGTGTGGAGCATGCTCTCATGCTCATAGCTAGAGAGTTTGCATTTCTGCCTTCTCAAGGATATAAAGTTGTTAGGGTTATACGGCTTCCAAAGGAAGCTTTGTTTTAGGCGAAGGCCTTCTAACATCCTGTCTGCCTCTTTCCATCCTTCTCTCTTGTTTAGGACCAAGTGGCCAAGTTGGTTTCTCACTTTCAGCTGTGCCTTTTTGCCCCTTCCTGCAAAGTGCACCTGATCGGCATTGCCAAATTTCCTGAAATACTCCAAGGCAAAGAGTCTCATGGGCACATACCTGGGCAGTTTGTATGGGCGCAGCTCACACCCATATATTCTGATCACAGTGAAGTGTTGGTAAAAGTACCAATCCCCTATGCTGTAGGCACTGGATAGCTGCAGAATCCTCTGCATCTCATCAGATAGTCTTGGTGGGGGTGAAGTCACAAAGAGAGACATAGCTGGATGGATGAACAAGTCTATGAACTCTGAGTATGTGTATGGGGAGTATGTGAGGATGTGGAAGACTGAGGTCCAGTATACCACTAACCTTGGGTTGCCTGCTGCATCAGTTCTCTTGATCTCAAAGGAGAACTTCTCATGTTGGTGGTACAGGATGAGATGATAAATGTATGAGGTGTATCTGAACACCTTCTCTCTGGACAAGTGTAGAAATTGCTCATGAATATTGTCTGAGATGTATGTGGCATAATCATAGTAAATGGGGGTTTTGCCGGGGGAAAACATTTTCATCATTACCAAAAGAGTTTCCTCAATAAACTCCATTGATTTGTAACCCAAAACTGAGCTTATCATGTATGCCAAGTCCAGACCCAGCTGATTTAGGTAGCCATAAAAAATGGGAGGGTGCAGCACTGTGTCAGAGTTTTTGATGAATAATTGATTCAGCTTTAGGATCTCTGCTTCTGTCAATATCTTGGCTCCTTGATTGATTAAGTCCAGCAGGGACAAGGGAACCAATTTCTTTTGGGTTTTGAACTGGAGCATCTCCTTGATGGCTTCAGGGGTGGTGTAAAACACTACTGCACCTTGAGGGTTGAGCACAACCCTCTGCATAGGGTCATAGCAGACAACACATAAGTGAATTAGGTCAGGGAACTGGTTGACCTGAGGCAGCTTGAAGATTGGGAGGGAGGACTCCCAAATGCCTAGAATATCTGTTCCATCTTTGTGCTTAGCCCTGAGCTCATTTAGCAGATAAATGTGGAACTTACATTTGGATGGGCTGTCCTCTGAGATTTGGTAATCTAGGTCTGCCAAATCTTGCCAATCCAGCACTCTCTGGGGGGCATTCAGGGGAGTAACATTGAGGGCTACTGATGCCGAGGGGTTATCCATGTCTGTTTGAATGTTTCTTGACAACTGATGAACGTGCTACCTAAGAAAGTTGAATTCAGAGGAATGCAGAGTAGCAGGATTGATTTATAGCAGAATAGAATACTGCTGGGCTCTCTGAGAAGGCTTCTTACAGAATTTAGCAGACCTCCTTTGATAATTTAGGAGCAGGTTATGAGTTCATTATTGCGCGAACAGAGAAGGGTTTTCACTAAATTTTTAGTGCGAAATGGCTCTGCCAGTGAAATTTGACCGTTAATTTGTTCAAGGGGGAGCAGGGTATGCTTGCTTTTGTGGTGAATTCTCAGTCTTCTGCCGTGTTCAGGTATATTTTACAATTTACTGTGAATAAACTAGGTTGCGAGGAGGTTTATGGGCAAATACCTGTTTTAACAAGTTGCTCGGGACGAACTAGCAATTGGGTGCGCGCTTTGAACTTCTGTGGATGGTCTGGAGTTGGCTGGCGAATTGCTCGTCGTAATATGCATGCAGAGAGAGCAGAGGTGCTTTTTACAAAAAGTGATAAAAAACACGAAAAATCGTCAAAATATGGCTTTTTGGCTCATTGGCGCATTTTTTGAGTGACGTCAGCAAGTGGGTTCGGGTGCGATGACGTCAGCAGGATGTCATCAGGTGACGTGGCGGCCTGAGACCGGTCCACGGGGGCGATGAGGTGGCGGCCAGGTGGACGAATGGAGGATAGGGTGTGCGGTCGTGGCGCTGACGTGGGAGACAACGGGATGGTGACGCGGGCGGACAGGTGTCATCATATCGGGCCCCCTCCTGCACGGCAAGGAATCTGTCAGAGGGGGCTCCGATGGAGTTTGGGAGCTACGCGTGTCCCTGCGTGACGTCATCGTCTGACAGATATCGGAAGGTATCTGTCGGACATCGGGGGCCTTCCGAAATCCACGAGGACCGTTGGATTTCAGACGCGCGATCTGACAGCTGTCGGGAAGCGAACATGCACGGAGGGTAAAGCCAATGGCGGTTAAATGTCGGACGTCGGGTCCCTCCGAAATTTTAATTGGCCGTAGATTCTGGAAAGGCCGCGATCGGACGGATATCGGGCCAGCAAATTGCACGGCAGATAAAGTCACTGAGCGGTTTAAAATAATAATATTTATCGGCAAGTGCGCCCGACAGGACCCTTTGGTTTATGAGTGATTTTCAATGATTTCTAATGATTTTGTTTGATAAAATCATTTACCCGATGACATTAGGAAAACGGCAAGAAACAAAGGTTTTTTCACAAATTTTTTTGCATAAAGGATATGAGGGGTAAAACTTAGGATAGGCGGGTTTGATGGGTTTATATAAAAAAAAAGGCGCATATTGGCTCCCGACCTTAGGATAAGGTGGGGAAGGTATGTTTTATCAAATTTTTGCCTTTTAGTGGTATAAGGGTGCTCAAAAGGGTTTTTCTTCAAGGGTCTTTAGGCAAAAATGGGGAATAGGCTAAGCAGATGGGTTCTGATGGGGATAAGGGAGTAGACCTGGGTTCTTGGACTTAACCAGATGTTAATCCAATGCCCTGGGAGTGGAAATTATGGCTATAATGCCAAGGAGGGGATATTTATACTTCGTTTGGGGTTTATACACCATGGTGTTATAGTAATAGGGGAAGTGAAGTATAGGGAGCTAGATAATAGAGTTAGAGGTTAATGTGGGGGGGAAATGTGAAAGAAGATCAATACAACTAAGTTTTCTTGAGAACAACTTAGTGTAAAGAGTAGATCAAAATGAAAAGATTTTTGCACAAGAAATGTGGCTTTTAAAGGCCACAAGAACCACCATAAGGCCTTGAGTCTCTCTTGTATACACAACTTGTGAAGGGATGTTAGTAATGAGTGGTATACAAATGGAAAAGGGAAGTTAGTCATGCTCCACTGTGTTGCTTTGCCTGTACCTGGTTAGAAAATTTGATCTTGGAAGAGTCACCACTTCTGCAACCCCATCTACCTACCCAACTATTTTGCCTAGCATTTTTTATTTCTTCTTGGAGGGTGCACTTGGACTTGCAAACCCCTTGTGTGCCTTTTCTTTTCCATTGGCTTTTTGCTTTCATTCCTATCTAGCACTACCCTTATTTCTTCCAAAGCCCCAGATTAAGCAGTTGGGAACCTTAGTTTCTCTGCCTAACTACTGATCTGCCAAGATTAAACAGTTTGGACAGATTTCTTTCTCTATTCTACAACATAAATTGAAAACATGGCATGATCCAGATTGGACTGTTGGGTCATCCATCAACACTTTAATGGGCATGAAGGCATGTACACACCTTGTCTTTTCTTGCAAATATGGAACCTTTGTAGCAGCAAAGTAGAGCATATTTGGCACTTGAATTTGCCAATCATGAAATATGAAA
>APFE030371314.1:0-12020 GCA_000404065.3 Pinus taeda | reverse complement strand
ATACAAAATTTAAATAATTTTGGGTCGACAGGCCATGATCCGTGCCGACCCCCAACCACCACACAAATAAAATTTATTGGGCTAGCAGCCATGACCTCGCTGGACCCTCCTCCAAACTCCCTTAACCATAATGTAATATGGGGTGGGCACGGTGGACCCGACCCACACCCAACCACTGCCATACAACAGGTGTAGAGGGAGTCACTATTGAGGAATTACTTGCTATGGTATACATGCTTTGACATCGTTGTCTTCTCTAAACTTCCATCCCATGCTTCCTCTTCTTCGAACTACACATCTCTGTTGATTATGACCTTCTTGGTTAATGGATTGTAGAGTTTGTAGACCTTGGATTCATCACTGTATACAACAAATATACATTTCTCTCCTTTTCTATCCAACTTCTTCCAAAACTCATCCGGGACATGTGCATATGCCACACATCCAAACACTCTCATGTGAGTGACACTATGCTTTCTTCCACTCCATGCCTCTTTAGGAACTATGTTATGGACACTTTTGGTTGGACATCTGTTCAAGATAATGTTGCACAAGCGACAACTTCAGCCCAATAATAATTTGGCAAATGCTTTGCATTCAACATACTCCTTGTCATCTCCATAATGGTCTTATTCTTCCTCTCCGCTTGTAACATCCCTAATTAGCCATGACTAATTGGAATATTCGATTTTGCTCAATTTTTGCCTTCTGTAGTTATTTGTAAATAAAAAAGTGAGGCTTTAGAACAAAAAGTCACTTCCTAGTAGCACAACATTGTGACTTAAAGGGGAGCCAAGGGGGCCAAAGTGGGACGCAGAAATGGAGCCTATGCAGACACATGGAGAGACTGCGTAGGAGGGAAGGAACACGTGGCAAGAGGGGAACCATGTAGTAAGAGGTGAGCCTTGGGATTGAGAGAGGCAAAGCCTATAAAAGAGAGAGGAGTCCCCTCATTTTGATCATTCAATTATGTGCATTTTGAGCTAGTTGTTTCGACTTCTGAGCACGTTGGTTGTTTAGCTGGTCTGCAACACTATTTAGTGCATTGAGTGTCTCCGGGGGACTTCGAGTGCTTGCTCGGGAAAGGTATTTCCATCGATATTTCAGTAGTATTTTTATCAACATTTCAGCAGAAACTTCATCAGCATTTGGGAGGACTGCGTAGTGCTTGGAGAGGGACACAGTTCTTTTTGGTTGTAGTGCTAGATTGGGGTTTTGCAGGTGGATTTATGCTGGGAGATTGAGCATGGGTCCAGCTCTTGTCTCATTGGAGGGTTTTTGGTAGGGTTTCAGGCCGTGTTTCAGGCAGAGTTTAGAGGGGTTTTCTTCAGTGGTAGCGCAGGGCATTGAGGAACTATGTAGAACCCCTAGAGGGTGTTTTTGGGGGCTCGACCATTCTAGGAAAGATTTCAGGGTTTTTCTAGGTTTCTTGAGTAGAGCCTAAATTGAGAGTTTCAGCTTTTCCATGGAGGGGAGCAACCCAAAATCATCATTTTTTTCTAGCAGCAATAGCAGCATCCACGCAGAGAGGCCATTCTTGTCATTCTGAGAGTATTTCTTCACTTGCCTTTTGCAAGTCAAGGTGCCATCTGTCTGATCACCTCTTGTACTCATTTATTGCTCAGTATAATAAAATGGCTTAGCATTTCTCATTGTGTTTCTTGTGTATCTGCTTATATTTCCTGTTTACATTATTATACGATGTTCCAATGTTATTTTATCACTTCTGGGTTATTATATAATTTGCACATATTTGGTTGGAGGTTTTGTTGGGGTTTGAGGAATATTTTCGATTAGGAATATTACAGTGGTATCAGATCATAGATCTGGCTCAGCCTGTGGAGCTAGCAATCTATGACACCGAGGGAAAAATCCTATATCTGTTACAGAGGTTAGAGATACAAAGACACTGGGCGTAGGTTGGAGAACACTTACAGAGAGGGACACTGTGTTCATGTGGTGGACGCAAAACAGGAGGAGCCTATGGTAGACGAGAACAGAGAGAGCCAATAGTGGATGCAGAATAGATGGCCGACGAGGATGGGAAGAGATTTGCAGATATGCTCCTCAAATAAATGCAGGATCTGTCGAGGCAGATTGAGGTGATGGGGCAGAGATTCACGACAGTAGAGGCTAGACAGCGTTGGAGCCCATGAGTTTTCAGATTGGTGAGGGATCAGGTGCATCCCATCACTTGCCAGAGCAGCGTGATACTGTGCAACAGGTGGCCTCACATGCCCCTACACGCTCTACCATGCCCACTTTCTTAGGAGCAGACACGGGGGTTGTAGCCATGCAGGAGGCAGAGCCTGGACATATGGGTGATTATTTTGCAGAGTACCAGGCCTATGGAAAGGAGTTCAGGGAATCCCTCTCATTCAGAGATTTTGTTTAGCTCCAGCAGGATAGTAGACCCCACGACCATCACAGAGGGTACTAGCATTACCATGATGGAGACACTCACCATGTAGTGAGTAGATTCCACTTTCCTATGTTTGATGGCTCATCAAATAGTTCAGTAAAGTCTTGGGTAGAGAAGCTGGACATTTATTTCCATATTAACCAGATATCAGAGGCAAAGGCCATCAAGGTGGCAACATTGCATTTGGATGGCGAGGCCCAGGATTGGTGGTTTCATGGGATGGTTACACTGGGGCACTCCACAGTGATGACATTTGCCGAGTTTACCAGGAGACTGATGGAGTGATTTGATTGAAGGGATCCCTGGTAGCATTTTGTTGAGTTGACGAGGCTCAAACAATCAGGGAGCCCAGAGACCTACATGGTGCCAGACCTATCCATGGCACGGAGGGTCTATATGTATGTTGAGGGGTTAGCAGAGCCTGGACATTAGAGCAGGAGGCAGAGCCCAGACATATGGGCGATTATTTTGCAGAGTACCAGGCCTATGGGTAGGAGTTCAAGGAAGCCCTCTCATTCAGAGATTTTGTTTAGCTCCAGTGGGATAGTAGACCCCGCGACCATCACAGATGGTACCGAAATTACCATTATGGTGACACCCATCATTCAACGAGTAGATTCCACTTTCCTACATTTGATGGTTCATCAAACAGTTCAAAAAATTCTTGGGTGGAGAAGCTGGACATTTATTTCCAGCTTAACCAGATGTCGGAGACAGAGGCCATCAAGGTGGCAACATTGCATTTGGATGGTGAGGCCCAGGATTGGTGGTTTCATGGGATGGTTACAATAGGGCACTCTAGAGTGATGACATATGATGAGTTTACCAGGACACTGATGGAGTGATTTGATCGGAGGGATCCAGAGCAGCATTTTGTTGAGCTGACAAGGCTCAAATAGACAGGGAGCCTAGAGACCTACATTGCAGATTTCTTGAGGGTCTCTACAATGGTGTCACACCTATCCATGACGCGGAGGGTTTACATGTATGTTGAGGGGTTAGCAGAGTCATTTCGGGGTTTAGTCCGGTCCACTAAACTAGCCACACCCTAGGACGCTATTAACAGGACCCGAGACTTACATGATGTCTTACCTAGGTCCCAGACACCTTACCCCTAGAGATGGACTTTTCAGTCTAAGGGGAAGGATTTGAGGGTTCCTCCTCCAAAGGGGAATCTAGGACAAGTACATCTTGACGACGATGCTAGGAGGGAGTTGAAGAAGAAGCGGGTTTGCTTCACCTGTAAGGAGCCATGGGCACTAGGACATAGATGTGCTGCTGGCAAAGCACAATTTTATTGAGGTCTTCTTCGAGAGCAGTGGAGAAGAGGATGATGAGGAGGATGTGGAGGCGGGAGATAGCCATGTCATACAGGGACCTTTCCCACCTCCACCACTAGCAGCAGGTGGTGCATCTTTTCCACCCACCGGAGGGGCCCTTGTAGCGTTGCGAGGAGTTCCCAAGTATCTGATGCTACGCGTATGAGGGACAATACGTGGCCAGTGCGTATCAGTTTTGGTTGACAGTGGGGCAACCCACAACTTCATCAATGCATAGATGGTTGAGTGGAGAGGTATTCAGATAGAGAGCTTCGATGGGTTTTCAGTCTTGGTCCTAGGAGATCAGACCATGACGTGTGCATGTTATGTTCCAGAGCTTTCAGCGATGATGGGAAGTTACACATTGACTAACCGCTTTTTCGTGGTCGATATCCCAGACACCAACATGATACTAGGTTTTCAGTGGCTTATCACTCTAGGGAAGGTCACAATAGATTGGAAGACCCTAGAGATGGAGTGGGATGATGAGAAGGCAAGGAGGCATGAGAAGATATGGGGACAACACACATATCCGCCTTAGACTGTGTTGGCTCATCGGATGGAGGTAGTCTTCCGGAAGGGAGACATAGAGTGGGCAGTGGAACTGCGTGAATCAGAGGTAGGGACTATAGGGCAGATGGTACATCTAGAGATATAGTCCATCCTTGATCGGTATGCCATAGTGTTTGGGGAGATTCCACTAGGACAGCTACCGGATTGGGGGTTTGAGCACATTATCGAGCTTGAGAAGGGCATTCAGGCAGTGATCACCACCCCTTATAGGCACCCTAAGGCATATTAGGATGAGATTGAGTGGGATATCCAGGAGTTGTTGGCACTTTGGCACATTCGATCGAGCATGAGTCCTTTTGCTTCTTCTGTGGTGTTGGTGATGAAGAAGAACGGTACATTGAGGATGTGCATTGACTACAGGGCCCTGAACAAGAAGACCTTGAAGAACAGGTACCCCATACCAAGGATTGATGAGTTGATGGACGAGTTGAGGAGAGCATGATTCTTCTCAAAGATTGATTTCAGATCTGGGTACCATTAGATTCGCGTGAGGGAGTAGGACATTCCCAAGATCGCCTTCAGGTGTCACTATGGGAACTTTGAGTTCTTGGTGATGCCTTTTGGGCTAACCAACGCCCCCGCTACATTTCAGTCCTGCATGAATCACATCTTCCATAGTCACTTGAGGAAGTTTGTGTTGGTATTCTTTGATGACATTCTCAATTACAGCAAGACTTGGAAGGAGCATCTCCAGCGCATTGAGATGGTATTGCATATCTTACAGGAGAAATAGTTCTATGACATATCATAGGAGTGGATGGAGTGAGAGTCCACGAGGAGAAGATTAGGGCCATCAAAGAATGGCCGGAGCTGAGAAATGTGACGGAACTTCAAGGGTTCATTGGCATTTGTGCCTACTATTGGAAGTTCGTCAAAGGTTTCTCGTAGCTTGCTACACCCTTAACAGATTTGACGAGGAAGGGGGCATTCAGTTGGTCAGATACAACGCAACGAGCCTTTGATAGGCTCAAGGAGGTTATGAGCAGTTGCCCAATGCTTGCATTCCCAGATTTTGTACAACCTTTGGTTTTGGAGTGTGATGCATCGGGAGAGGGGATCGGCATAGTGTTGATGTAGGGAGGTCATCCTATAGCCTTTGAGACTCGGAAGCTCCTTCCGCATGAGAGGTTGTATTCTATATACGACAAAGAGATGCTAGCCATCATGCATTCATTGGTTAAGTACCGACAGTATCTGGTGGGTAACAGGTTCAGGGTGAGGACTGATCACAACAGCCTCAAGTTCTTTTCAGAGCAGAAGCAACTACAGGAGAGGCAGCAGAAGTGGATTAGCAAGATCCATGCATATGACTTTGACATTGAGTATGTCAAGGGTAAGAACAACATGGTAGCAGATGCCCTTTCACGTAGACCAGCCACGTTGCCTCTTATGAGTTTGGATACAGAATGGAGGGCTCGACTCTTAGTAGAGTACTCCAAGGAAAGGTTTGCATGTGAGGTTCTCGATGGGCAGGTGGCAGATGACAAGTACAGGGTGGTTGATGAGATCATCTAGTACAGGGACCGAATCTTCTTGACTGAGGGGTCTCAGCTCAAGAATAAGATACTCCAAGCATCGCATGATCCACTGTTGGCAAGACATCAGGGGTTTACCAAAACCTACAGGGCCATTAGGGAGAGGTTCTCATGGAAGGGTCTCAAGGAGCACATACTCTAGCACATCCGGGAGTGCGATATTTGCCAGAGGAACAAGGGAGAGATTAGCCATCCCGTGGGATTATTGCAGTCTCTTCCCATTCGGGAGAGGAAATGGGAGAGTATTTCGATGGACTTCATCACAGGGTTGCCCATGGTATAGGGCAAGGGTTGTATCTTTGTCGTCATTGATCAACTGACGAAGTACACACACTTTTTTGCCATATCCGCACACTATACAGCAACACAGGTGGCCGAGTTGTTCTTCAAAGAGATCTTCAGGCTACATGGTCTTCCTAAGACCATCGTCAATGACAGGGATAACCGTTTCATGGGCAGGTTTTGCAAGGAGCTTTTCCATCGGTATGTCAACATTCTATGCCTTATATGGGTATCATCCTCTATCTTTTGCTGACGTGATGTTTGGTGACAGCAGGGCTCCTAGAGCCAAGATTTGGATCCAAGAGAGTCAGGATATTCTCCGAGCTCTCAAGGATAACATGGCTACAACACAGAACTGGTAGAAGCTGTATGCCAACAGGGGTCGGGTGGAGAGATAGTTCGAGGTGGGGGACATGGTCTACCTATGATTACAGCCATACCGACAGTCGTCACTAAAGCAAAAGGGAGCTGAGAAGCTCAAGATCCCCTTTTATGGGCTGTAGAGGGTGATTCACAAGGTTGGATAGGTTGCATATGAGTTGGAGCTGCCCCAAGGCAGTAGAATTCATAACATTTTTCATGTATCGTGCCTAAAAAAGGCATTGGGGCAGCAGGTGATAGTGACAGATGAGCTACCACCCATGGATGACGAGGGGCATTTGGTATTGCAGTCGGAGGCTATCATTGATACCAAGGAGAGGCAGCTACGGAACAGGACAGACTGAGAATTCTTGTTGAGGTGGAAGAATTTGCCGGATGAGGATGCCACTTGGGAGAATGAGAAGATCTTGCAGCATCCATCACTTTAGTTGCTTGAGGACAAGCAACGTTTTGCCGGGGGAGACTGTAATATTCCTAATTAGCCATGGCTAATTGGAATATTCGATTTTTTTCAATTTTTTCCTTTTGTAGTTATTTGTAAATAAAAAAGTGAGGACGGGGGACATAACTCACTTTTAGAATAAAAATTCACTTCTTAGTAGCACAATGTTGTGACTTAAAGGGGAGCCAAGGGGGCCAAAGGGGGACGCAGAAATGGAGCCCACGTAGACACATGGAGAGACTGTGCAAGAGGGAAGGAACACGTGGCAAGAGGGGAACCACGTAGGAAGAGGTGAGCCTTGGGATTGTGAGAGGCGAAGGCTATAAAAGAGAGAGGAGCCCCCTCATTTTGATCATTCAATTATGTGCATTTTGAGCTAGTCGTTTCGACTTCTGAGCACGCTGGCTATTTACCTGGTCTGCAACACTGTTTATTGCATTGAGTGTCTCCATTCAGAGATCCCACCCTTAACCCTGGCGGACTTCGAGTGCCTGCTCGGGCAAGGTATTTCCATCGATATTTCAGTAGTACTTTTATCAGCATTTCAGCAGCAGTTTCATCAGCATTTTGGAGGACTGCGCAGTACTTGGAGAGGGATGCAGTTCTTTTTGGTTGTAGTGTTGGATTGGGGTTTTGTAGGTGGATTTATGCTAGGAGATTGAGCAGGGGTCCAGCTCTTGTCTCATTGGAGGGTTTTTGGCAAGGTTTCAGGCCATGTTTCAGGCAAAGTTTAGAGGGGTTTTCTTCAGTGGCAACGCAGGGCATTGAGGAACTGTGTAGAACCCCAAGAGGTTGTTTTTCAAGGGTGAACCATTCCAGGAAAGCTTTCTGGGTTTCTTGAGTAGAGCCCGAATCTAGAGTTTCAGCTTTTTCCAAGGAGGGGAGCAACCCCAAATCATCATTTGTTTTCTAGCAACAGTAGCACAACAAGAACATCCACGCAGAGAGGCCATTCTTATCATTCTGAGAGTATTTCTTCACTTGCCTTGTGCAAGTCGAGGTGCCATCTGTCTAATCACCTCTTGTACTCATTTATTGCTTAGTATAATAAAATGGCTTAGAATTTCTCGCTGCGTTTCTTGTGTATCTGCTTATATTTCCGGTTTACATTATTATATGTTGTTCCACTGTTATTTTATCACTTCTGGGTTATTATATGATTTGCATATATTTGGTTTGAGTTTTTGCTGGTGTTTGAGGAATATTCTGGGTTAGGAATATTACATCGCTACACCATTTTGCTGAGATGTATATCTTGTTGTAAGTTGCTTGTGAATTCCATGCTCCCTACAAAATCATAGGAAATCATTTAAGATGTATTCGCCACCTCTGTCAGTCCTAAGGACTTCGATGTAGTGTCCACTTTAATTCTAAAAAAGAGCTTTGTATTGGCAAAAGTGCTTAAACACTTCAATTTTCTGTTTGAGCAGATATACCCATCTCTTCTTTATGTAGTCATCTATGAAGGTCAATAAATAATGGCTACCACTAATTGATGGTGTCTGCATTGGGCCACATAAATCTGAGTGGAAAATCTCCAAAGGTGCATTTTCCCTTATTGACTTTCCTATTGGAAACGTCTCTCTATGTTGCTTGCCCAAGATGCATAGGTTGTCCGGTTTTTCTATGAGTGGTAATCCCTTCACCATGCCTTTCCTATGCAACAAATTCAAACCTCTTGAAATGTCCAAACCTCAAAAGTTGATATGTCCAAATCTCAAATGCCATAACCAATTTTCATCTTTGACCTCTGCTTGATAGTTCACTTGTATGACAGCTGCATCTTTTCTTCCATCCTTTTGTGAGTTCATTGATAGTTTTTCTTGTGCACCTTCTTCTTTCAAATATGTTCTTATCTTTAGGGAAAACATTCTATTGTTTTCCATATGAACCTTTGCAATCAGTTGTCTACTTGGAGGCATATCCAAAATTGTGCACACATCATTTTTGTAAAAGACATTGTAGCACTTTTGCATGAGTTACCCAATTCTTATGAGATTATGCTTAAGATCAGGGACAAAGTAGACATCTTAGATGTACTTCTTCTCCCCCTTCTTTGTTAGGATATTAACTCTTCCTTTTTCCCATGGCAGAGAGTTTTCTATCCGTCCCTAATGTCACTTCAGATTTCACACTTTCATCTAGATTGGAAAACATTTCTATGTTCCCTGACATGTCGTTGCTACAACTTGAATCTAGATGAAATATATCACTTTGTCTTTCTTGTGCTACATTAAAAGCTAAAAACATGCTATCATGGTTCTAATTTTTTTTTGAGAAATTTACACTTGGTTTGTTACTAATGTCATATTTCTTCTTTCTAAATTCATTTTCATAATGACCATACTTCTTGCAGTGATGACATTGAACTTGAGATTTATCATACCTCTGACCTTGTGCTTGATTTTGGCCTGGGCCCTAACTTGGATTTTGATTAGTCCCACTTCCACTTGTGCTTGAAGGGCTGCTTCTTCCACTTCTGTGTGGGTTTCTTCCTCTTCCTCTAGCATATGATCTTGCTCTGCCTCGACCTTGACCAGAGGAAACTTTTGCCTTGAAAGCATGCTCCAATGAGAAGCTTGTTGCAGTGATGCATGAAGCTCATCCACTGAAAACTATGAGAGATCCTTTGTCTCTTCTATTGCCACAACAATGGCATCAAAACTTGTTGGAAAACTTCTCAAAACTTTCTCAACTATGCTCCTTTCTTCAAATGTCTCACCATGAGACCTAATTTGAGTAATCAACCCAATAACATGTGTAAGAAATGAGTCCACATTCTCAGACTCTTTCATACAAAATGTTTCAAAATATCGTCTCAACATTTGCAGTTTTGCTTTCTTAACTTTTGCCATGCCTTGGTAGGCTGTCTGGAGGGTGTCCCATGCTTGTTTGGACTTCGTTGCCACTGCAACACTTGGGAAAATACTTTCATGAACTGCTTAAAAAATGTAGAAGAGGGATTTTGCATCCTTTTTTAACATTTGCAGTTTTGCTTTCTTAACTTTTGCCATGCCTTGGTAGGCTGTCTAGACGGTGTCCCATGCTTGTTTGGACTTCGTTGGTACTGCAACCCTTGGTAAAATACTTTCATGAACTGCTTAAAAAATGTAGAAGAGGGATTTTGCATCCTTCTTCCTATTTTCCCTCAACAAATCTCTTTCTGCTTGAGACAAGGCATTGTATGTTGTTGCATATGTTGTTTCTTGAAAGCCATTCTCCACCAAATCCCAAATGTCTTGAGATGAAAACAAGGCATTTATTGTAATAGCCAAATAATCATAATTTTTGCCATTAAATTGAGGTATCTGAGGATCAGTCAATTTTTCCATTTCTGAGTGAAAGAAAACACTTTCTACGTTTCAAAAATTCTGCCCTCAAAACAAATTTTAATTACTAGTAAAAACACTTGTTTTTTTGCTAGAAATTTTACCCACAACAAAGAGTAAAACAAAAGAGGTGGTAAATTTACTGGTGAAAGATTAATACCATAACAGAACAAGCCACACTTTATATTATATGTCAAAACATAAGGAAACACATTCAATTAATACCATAACGAAACAAGTCACACTTTATATTATATGTCAAAACATAAGGAAACACATTCACAATAAATTTGCTGCGATTTAACCCATTTTCCCGCACCCCACACACACCAATATTTAATATTTCCTCCACGATTTCCTCCTCACTACCTCAAAGACTTTCTCACTCTTTCACTTGCCCAACATACAAAATGACTTTTACATCCATATTTATCTCAACATACAAATTTGACATTAATACATGAAAGAGTTACATAATAAATGGTTTTCTAAACTTGCACGTGTTGTGGAGTGTGAGAAATAGTGAAAGAGTGAATGCTCCTCGATACTTATTTACTAAACTTCATTAAATGCCTTAACTTATGTGCTGTGTTGGGCAATAGTGGCGTGGAGTGTGGGCAACAGTGGCAGAGTGAATGCTTGTCGATACTTATTTACTAAACTTAATTAAATGCTTTAACCTCTGTGTTGTGTTGCGAAATAGTCTTCACTGTACTTCTTCTCTCACTTGAGTCATTTTACCTCCAAAGTATGTTTAAAGCGGTGATTGGGATTAATATTTCCAACAAAGAATGCATGGCCACTTTCAAAACGTCAACAATAAAGATCTCCTCTCTCACGAGCCATGAAGCACAACCAATGACTCCCCATGATCCCACCCATGAAGCACAACCAATCACCCCCCATGATGCCACCACCTCAGCCCTTACCATGGTCATTACTTGAGCTTCAAGTCCAAGATATATAAGTTTACCTTGTGATATTGCTTTATTTTACATTTTATAATTTTTAAATCCCGTCTCTTTGTATTTTATATAAAAATAAGGTGAAGAATGGTAAGAATGGTATAACACCCCAATGACTATGTGGTTTATCTTAATTTTAGGGTAGATGCTATGTGGTTTATCTTAGTTTTAGGGCACATCTACCCTTACTTTATGAATCCTATACCCTTTGTGCAACCGTCAATTAATGAGCATTTACTTTATTAATGTGCTATTTTATAGGAGATGGAAGGGGAAAACAGATCAATGAGCCCCAAACACTCTAATCGAGGGTCATCGCTTGAGCTTCATGTCCAAAATAAATTTACATTTTATTATTTTAAAAATCTGTCTCTGATTATTTTATTAAAAATTTAATGTGAAAGATGTTTCTACATCCTATATATCTAAATGTTTCCGTTAACCATATCTTTAAGGCATACTTGTCTTTTACGTATGAATTATCTATCCTTTATAAAGGATAATTGTGAAATAATGAGCTTTTACTTTATACACTTCTTTTCTTTTTTCTTTTTCTTTTTTAATTTAAATAAAGAATGAATAAAGGTAAAAACAAATTCATGAGATAGTGAAATTATTTTTTTAATTTTTTCTAATACCGAGGTTCAACAATTTTACATATTTTTGTCATAAAATTAAATTACAGATATTTTGTTTTTTACTTTATATGTATTTTTTTATTATATATAAAAATGAATTAATGCATTTTTATTTTAAGTATACTATAATTATT
>APFE030371295.1:224370-258895 GCA_000404065.3 Pinus taeda | reverse complement strand
TGAAATGATGGGTTTGCAAGTCTAAGTGCACCCAAACCAAAAGAAGAAAAAATGTTAGGTAAGTAGGTTGGGTAGGTATTTTTGAGGTTGCTGAATCTTGATTGCTGATCTGTTCCAGGTTTTCAGGTGTCATCTCTACTCAGGACACAATCACCAGGCAGTCCTATGTGAAAAGCTCAAAAACAGGCATAACTAACTTCCTTTCTCCATCTCCCCCAAATCATTAACTAATTTCCCCAAAAGAGGTCAATATCTGCTTGATACCTCTTAAGTTCCATCATTTTCATGTCATTAGCTTGGGTGAAGCTCTGCTTTACTCAAAGAAATTCCATACCCTCTCTATTAGATTTTATTCCCCCGTTGCAGCCTAAGATCTCCCAAACTTAGCGCTTTCTTACCATCTCCATATTAACTACTGACATTATTATTTAACTCGCTATATTTTCCCATCCCCCTACTAAAACTATGTAAATCATCCCCTATGTAAATATCCCTCCCCCTGGTTGAAAAATAAGCATAAGTACTCCCGGGAATTGCTCAGTTTGTCTGAAACTTAGCAAGAGCCCTCATGCTACCCCTTCAAACCATCTTCTGAATGCAATATACTCCTTCCAAAGTACAAAATCCCTGTTTAGGTTATCGGACCCCTTCCAAAACCTCAAATGCTTTTCTAACGCACGTACTCACTCCTTCCAACCGCAATAGACCCCTTGTCGATTTCCTTAACACTCCGCAGATCCTAGAAAGCCAGCTCGCATCACCATATCGCAATATTCGCATCATGCAAGTTATGCCCCATCCATTGTTACCCGACACGATATCGCGATATCGGCGATCGGCAGTCGCAAGCGTCGCATGTCCAAATAAAACACCTTCCCGTTCCCCGCCGACGCGATATTGCGATCGCATCAGAAGAAATTCATCACTTCGCCTTCAAGTATGAGCACCCTACCATGTCACATCTGTACCAGGGACCCACCGCTGACATTAGCAGGCTGATGTCATCCACTCTACTGCTGACGTCAGCAGCCAAAAAACCGAAAATTCGCGCAGGAAGAAAAATTGCACTTCGGAGCTCCGGAACAAGAAACAGAGGCAGTTTTCGATGCACGATTAGCACGAAGCATCACTATGGGAAATAGGCCATTTTGGGGAATCTTTAGGGAATCTTTTGATTCCTTGGCCTGTTTTGCGCCGAAAAATCCCGAAATCGCCCGATTTTGCCAAATTAATCCAGTTTAAAGACAGGAAAGGACCAGAGAAAGAGATTAAAGAGTATCAAATCAAATCAACAGGGAAACAACACGTCAAAGAGTGTCAGCAAGCAGCGGAAACCATCAATGTAGCGGCAAAGAGTATCAACGAAGATCTTAACAGCGGCCCAAAGCAGGAGAACATTTAATACCTTCCAGCAAAGTCAAAGAAAGAGGGTGAGGCCACTCAAAACTTTCAAATCATAGTTATTGCACATTTAACTCGCACCAGAACAAAACTATAGATCCAAAGCACAGTTATTCCAGCAGTATCGCATCGAGCCTCCAAGGGCCACATTGCACTCCTTTCGATTCAGCTGCCTCTAGTGCAGCCCAAAGGACTTACCTGCATTTAGTTCCAGCAACACTTAGGTTTTTAGAAAAGCTTTTCCGGCAGACCTGTTTAGGTCAATTGTAATAAATGACTTTCTAATATTTTTCTTATATATACTACCCTGAAAGATGGAGTAGAGGTTGGTTGGTGAGTCGAGGAAATTGCTTAATCTTTATCTCGACATTTTATTCAAGGAGAGACCCGCACTGTAACTGTCATACTTTCTATAATCAAAGACTGCTGAAAGCATGGATTTCGAAACTGTTTGATGTGTTTAATTGGCCGAGGAGTGATTACGGAATTCCTGTGCTTCTACATGATTCAATAAGTGTTTCTCAACTCTGTTAATTTTCATGTTTTGTTTTACCACCGTTCTGCCATCTAAATTGTAGAAAAGAAGAATAGCTTAGGATTTGTTTAACTACACCTTAAGCTCAATTTATGCATTTTTTCATGTTTTCATCAAAAATAGTTATGAACATGTATACTTAAATGATCTTGTTTACGCTGTTTCTTTCACATATGAATGAGAGTTTAGGAATTCTTAGCTGCTCCTAGATAACCATTCATTCACTTCTCCTCTTTTTCAGTTTGATGGAAGAGTCTACTTTGCCTTTCATCTCTGATCGTCATTCCATCCTTTCAGTTAATTGATAATTGTATCATGTGTGGCTATCCTGCTCCTTAATCCTCTTATGACCAAGAAAACGCAACAGCAAGCCTTAATCCATGACTCCATGCCCAATGGTTTGAAACTTATCACATCTTACCTTGCCTCTTTGCTTGAGATTTCCCCCTTCCATCCAAACACAAACAAAAACCCCTGAGCCAAAAGCTAGCCTAAAATCTTCAACAAAGTTGAATCATTAAAAGAGAGCCCTCTCTGATTGCAGGTGGGCTAGAACCTACAATCCAAAGATTGTTTTGTGGTTACCTCAGCCGTATCCCTAAACAGGAGCCTAGGGACATCTTGAGTGATAACAACATGGACATCAGGAATGTTAGGGTCAGGAAAAGTATCAGATACCACATTCTTAATATGAGGGAATTTAGGACAATTATTGGTGGCATACCCAACAATAATGCATAAAGCACATGGAGAAGAAGGCTTTGCAGGATTAGGAGGAATGGGATTTGTTTGGGTTCCCTTGTCTATGTATCCCATTTTCTAGGATTTTTCCCCCTCACCAGATGCTTTCAAAACAAGAGTGGATTCCTTTTGAGGTTCTTATGGAACTGAAGCAAAGGAAGAGGTGGTAGGGATCGATTGAACCAAGGTCAAAGTTGTATAAGGTTTGAGTTGGTCAGGAGGAGTGTTTGCAAGAGGATCAATGTATTATACTCGGATACCCAAGGTGATGTTAGGAAGACTCAACATAGCATTATAGGAAGAGAAAAGATTACAAGTCACAATAATAAGAAATGCAATTGAATAGAGGGGTAATGACCTGGAGGAAATGATCCTAGGTTGGAAATTCCTAAAGAAATGGTTCCTGGTTGGAAAGGACCGAGAGAGACATCAACAAAAGGGAACTAGCCTAGATGAATTGTACTTGAAGGACAAGTTAAATCTTGAGCAGGGGGTTGTGGAGGAGTTGGCTATTGGGAAGATGTACTAGAATGATTTCCAGTGGCCCATGACGCTTGAAGCATGAAAACACTCAAATATCTATGCTCAAAAGGAGTAGGTGGTGGGACATAATAAGCCCCAAGCAATGTGGAATATTTATAAACTTCGAGGGAAACATTGGTAAGGGTAGGGGTGGTCTTATTACCAGTCATCGGTGAGATAGTGGTCTAAGTAGAGGTTTAAGATGGAGGGTCGTAGTAATTCAACTAATCGATGGTGATGATCTTTAAATTATGGGGGAATCACATCTTAGCGAAAGACAGAGGATGAAACAATTGACATGGGCTATGTGTAACTATGATCAAACAAGATGTTATAATATAAAGTGCCATCGATGACTTAGATATCAATCAAGACCATCTTTCTTACAACAGTGATGGGTAAATTCCGACATAAATTGATTTACTACGAGGGGTGACTGCCCCAAGCACAAAGAGTGACAGCAAATGGTGATAGGTTAGGAGAACCAAGTTTCTTCTATAAACTAGTGGCCATCACATAGGTGGAGGTGCCTTCGTCTATTATACACCATCCAAAAATGGAATATTTTTATGTAGCCTAGTATCTGTTATGCAATCAACTCAAAAAATATAAGAACAGATAGATCAATGACTTCAAAACTATCCTCTTCGAAGGGGATACCTCCTTTACATTATATAAATGAATACTTCTTGGATGATACAAATGACCAAACCTCCTTCATATATATAGGAGTCTAACGGATCACAATATAATAATATCCTACATAAAAATAATAATGTAAGGGCACAATAATAATAATATTGGGCTTATATGGGGCACAACAATAACAATATGGTGGTTGAATTGGCACAACAATAAAAATAGGAGGTTACATTAAAAATAACAATAAGGGGGCTACGCTAGTACTATAGGGACCTAAAATTCCCCTCTCCTTCAAAAAAGTGTTTTCCTGAATGATTGAGTAGTTAGGGATGTTTTTGTATACAATTATCATCCTCCCATGTGAGATATTCAATGGGTAAGTTCTTCCACTTAATGAGATACTCTGAAATTGATCAATTTCATAGTTGTTGGTTCTTATTTCCATGACTTCTTCAGGCTCCAACATGAGTTTTCCTTCTTCGTCGAGTTCTTGAAATATTATTTGAACTAGGAGCTTGTCACCGATAACCTCCTATAAGCATGAAACATGGAAAGCTGGGTGTACCCGCGAAGATCCATGTGGCTCCAATTTATATGCCACAATACCTAGATTTTTTAACACCTTGTAAGGAACATAGTACTTGGGTGATAATTTATTACCCTACTTATCTTGCTTGAGGGGCATTAGTTTGTATGGTTATAGCTATAAAATACCCAGTCACCTACATCAAAATTTCATTCACTGTGATTCTAACATTCTTGTTGTCTCATTCGATTCTGCATCAAGGTGAGGTTATCCTTTAAGAATTGAAGAACTTGTTGTTGATGCTCGATGCGATATTCCACTGCTTGAACCTTAGATACCATGATTACTAGTCTTGGTATAAAAGATGAATTTGGATTGTTGTTTTTGTCTTGGTACAAAGACTGAGTGAAATTAATGGGTTGATATGCACATATGCATGTAGAAATGCTAGTTTTTGAAAATCATGTTGAGATATTCATGTCCTAGATTTTAAGACATGTGTGTAGCTGAAGGGAAACATGCTTGGTATACTAGGGAAAGGAAACTCATATATTTATATATATCTATTAATGCACTAACAACTATGTGTATGTGGTAAGAGATAAAAAGAATTAGTCACAATGAAAAGGAACATGTATCATGGCATCGTGTAGCAAGAAATGGAGTAAGTCCATCAAGAATGAGAAAGAAGGAGATTCCTCCAAAGGAAAAGATCCTCCATGAATTTGGAGATTTAGCTCAGGGACATGGAAGATGGTTTAATCCTCTACAAGGTAGAACTTAGAAGGCTCACCAAGAAATATCAGGAATTCACTAAGTAGAATGTTGAACCACAAAAATAGTTTCAAAAAATGACATATCAAGTTGAACCCTCAAAAAGGAAAACTGGCATTGGTAGGAAGAGGCTTTGTGAGGCTAAAAAGGAGAAGAGGATATTTTGCTATTGGTTTTGTGGAGAAGAGCATTCAAGAAAGTGTTGTCCCCATGGGCAGAAGAAGAAAGAAAGTAGCCCCTACGAGCCACAAGGACATGAATCAATGATGAAAGATGTCGAAAAAGAGGAGGGGGAATCCCCTCAACCTCCTTAACATATACATATGTGTGTTGAAGAGATCCCTTGTGAACTGTTGGGGATTGTAAGATCTCAAGGTTGTTATGAGCCTTGTGAAGAATTCTTGAATGGATTTTGATATTTGAATATACATTTGTAGATATGTACATATTCACACTTGTATGATGGTTGGAGTGCCATGAATGTTGGACTCATGGGGACAAAAATTAAGCTTCATAACTATTTTATTTTAATGCCTATAGGCTGTGACTTAAATTTATTGCTTTCATTGATTGACTTCATTTTGATTTTAATTTGCACATGGCCATGCTATTTTGTTGATTTTTTTTATTTTTATATTTGTTTACCTTTTCTTTATTGATTGATCTCCCCTTCCTTTTTAATGGCCCTTTGAATGTCTCACTTCAGGTCAAGAAAGTTTGCTGGGTGTTGTAGTAAAACCACAAACCTCTAGTAAGAGAGCCAAAGAGGATCAATAAAGAATAAAAAGGATGAAAGGCCTTGCTCATAAATAAAGCATAGGGATGAGAATAATAGAGGCTGAAACATTGCATGCGCAAAAGAATAACTTGAAACAACAACCTGTTGAAGAAGAAAACAAGAGGAATTCTAATGAAGGACTTCCTTTGGTTGATGCAGGTATTGCTTAAACAAAGGGAGTTATCTCAACTTTGACCTTCTTAGATGAATATCAATGTGTATGCTTTTTCCATGATTTAGTGGACAACATTTTGAAGGCCAAGTCACTGGTTAGTCCATGGGAAATATTGGACAATGACATTGTAGCCATGAGAATGGCACAAGGGAAATTCTCTAACTTAACTCAATGCACATATATAAATATGTGATATGTTCATGATTATGCCAATGTTCATATACATATATAAATTCCATTGTGACAAACAATTTCATTCAAGAGTTATTCTTGTAGAAGAATGATGGTTTATATTATCTTAGTTAAATGTGGATGACATTCAATATTCTTGGTTGTGTGAGGAATCAACTTTCATGATTATGCCAATATTCATATACATATATAAATGCCATGGTTATTAACAAGTTTGGTCAAGAGTTATTCTTGTAGAAGAATGATGGTTTATATTATTTTAGTTAAATGTGGATGACATTCAATATTCTTGGTTGCGTGAGGAATCAAGTGGGCCAAAGTGGCCATGAACGATCTATGATTTTAATAGCATGTGAATATGATTCATAAATTATTCCCATATTATATTATTATTAGGGAATGGTTAAGGATATATCAACATAACGAAAGCAATGTGATTTGTAGCATGCTGGAACAAGCTTGGATAGTTAAAGAAATCACATATCTTGGATATAGATTGTGGATGCACATGGTGAAGCATGGGAAGGAAACTAGAGGCAATGTTCATGGTGTCTGTGGAAAAAACAGAATATCTCTAGGTTTTCAACACTGTTGTGTACACATTGTTATGTTCCATGTGTGTTGTGTTGTACCATGTGTAGTTATTGTGTTGTATTATGTGTATATGTGTGTGTGTTGTGTAATGTTTTAGGACGTGTAGGTATGGGACTGTCTGGTAGTGGGGTACAATATTCCAGCAATAATGCTACAACTCCTGGGGCTTCCTTCTTTACTTTTATCAACCTGGTAGTTCATAACAAACTTAAAAGCAATGGTGTTGTATGTAGAAGTAGTAGCTCTTATTGCAAGTTGTCACTTGGTCAGCTGGTGCAAGTTCGCTAGGAGCTTAAGCAAAATTCTATGAGTTCTTAGAAGAAAATTTTAACTGTCATGAAAGAAAACTAACTCTACATGAATTATTCTACTTGCCGAAAGAGAAGGAAAAGTGAAATGAAAAGCAAACCCTAGCAAACCCTAGAAAACCCTAGTTTACCCACTAACCCTACTTTTGCAAGAAAAGAGATGGAAACTAATGAAATGAGTGCCACTGACTACTGAAAAGGTAAATTTCATTTATTCACGCTACTTTTGAAAATAAATGAGAATAAATCATCTTTTTGTACTTTTGAGTGTTTTTATGTGAAACTATTATGCTTGTGATTTATCTGGTTGTGACTGTGCAGAGGTTTGGTGGTGAAGGAAGATGGAGTTGGATTTTGCAAAGGGTGAGGAAGGTGTGGAGAGGTCCTAAGAAGCCCCTAGTACCCTTCTGAAGACTTCCATAGTGATTGAATTTCGAAAAATCACTCACCAGAGGGTCTACAGGAAGCTGCAAGGGATCTATAGGAGGAGGCCGAAAGCTATTTTTGGAGTTTTGAAGGTGGAAAAGTGACGGGAAAGGGGAACTGAAGGCTAGATGAAGGTGTTGAGATGTCTAGAACTTGTAAAGGAATATCAAGGATGAATGTGATGGTTGGATTTGTTCGAATGTCAAGAAAGCAACTTTATGGAAAAATGCAGAAATTAGGGCAGATTGACGAAATGTTGTGAATGAGTGGGGAAATCTATGAGAAGTGAACTGGTGCTACCTGTGCTATGGATGTATGGTGGGCTGAGATATCCTACAAGAGATCTACACATTTACTTATCAAAACTGACCAAAGAAAGAACTAAAAACTGAAATTTCTCTAACTTGACCTAATTTCTGACCTAAAAAAACAGAAAATGCTGAACAATACCTTATGAACAGAAAATCATGCGAGAGAACTATGGGAAAATAATAGGAAATGAACTAAGCAATTGAATCTGAACTAATATCAACATTTTCAAATCAATTTATCACACTAGCAGCTGCATGGAAGAACAAAAACTATGTTTTTGGTGGCAGCGGTAATGCCTTAACCTCAGATCATAGTCCCAGGAAGGGAGAAAGGAGATCAGGGCCTATTGTTGGCCTTTTTGAATCTTATTTTGTCACTGCAGTAACCTACTTGAGCAACTGAAACAAAAATAACTATGCTAACCATCAAAGGAAACCTAATATAACAAAGTAAAATGAATCTATGTAATAGAAATTAACTCATGAATGGAAGCAAAAACATATAAGTACACAGAAGGAGATGCTGGGAAGCTTGGGTGGGGCCCTGACCCAAGAACTTTAGCCCTCTGAAAGAGATCAGTTCTAGCTCAAAAACTGTTTCATCTTCATTATAAAAAATAGCAGTTACATTACATAAACTGTTCTAAAAAAGGAACTCAAAAATAAGGTGAATAATGTGCTGCAAAAAAGTGCGAAAATTTACTAATAACTAGCTAGCTTACTGAGGCTCTAAGCCTCCTTATTTATACAAATGTGGACCTCCAACAGTGCTCCTAAAATCAAGGAATTCTGCTTCCTAGAACTGAAGATAAACAACAATCCTACTTTACTTGCTCGGCTGCCCCTTGGAATCATCAATGTGGACCTTTGTGCTCTGAGTTGCTGATGGAGGATTCAAGGGAAGGGGTCATAAATGAAGGAGACACCCCCCTACAAATCCTTTTCCCTATTTTCCTCAAGTTTTGGCTACCATTTTCTCATAAATTCCTTGACTTTGTCCAAAATTGTCTAAAAAATTTGCATAAAACACACACTAGACTACATGGAAAAGTGACTAACCCAATTCACTCTATTAGCATAAATATATTCAAAAACATGCAACAAAATAATGAGAATGGTGGATTAACTCGAAACAAGAGGCAGAATGATCCCATATAATTACCCATTTCTGGGGCTCATCATCACCCCCTGCTGAATGGGTTACTCATCCTCTAAGCAACTAATCTAACTCTTCATCCTTAATGGCTTTGACAGATTCCCTGACATCCCAAGCCTCTGATGTGATGTCTTCCTCTTTATCATGGAAACCTTCTTTCCTATCCACTTCTTCTCATTGCTTCTGTTGTTCCTCCTCCTTTACTCCTTCCAACAGTCCTAGCAGCAGTGGAGGACTGAATTTAAGGCCAATCCAATTGGCTTTCAAATTTTGCATTGAGTGCTTATACAGGGCTCTATCCTCATGGCTTCCATAATCCCATTTGGGGAGTGATACTCCCTGATCCTTAGACTGTGTGGCAATGTATTCCACCTTCTCATGCAGGCATGAATACAGGCATCGCCAAACAATCTCTCCATATCCTCGAAATGAGCAATAGCTTGGCCTTGCTTGTCAACATAGTTAGGGACAACTTGAGGATTAGCTGCAAGGTGTTGGTGGGCATAGATGAGAGCCAAGGGTTCTACTAGTTCTGCTCTAATCATCAAGGGCTCACTCAGCTCTTTTGCCATCATTTTCTGAATTTCCATTGCTCTCTTTTCTTCATGGCTCATCCAAGATGCTATAGCCATTAGCTGCAAGTCTCCCAATGCACCATTTGGATCCCATAAATTCATGTCAGCAAGTGTCATGTTGTGTAGGTAAAATTCTGCTAGCTTTTATTTATCCTCAGCTGAACTGTGATCACATAAATGCATAAATTGGCCATAATCTTGAAATGGTATTGTGCCCCTCTGGGCCAGTGTCCTAATTTGAAATTGGAGCCACTGATCTTTGAGGTACAGTGCATAGGATTTGGTTGGCTACCTGCACTGCAATGCTTCCATTTCTCAGCTGGCCATGCAGGCTAACTGGGCTTCCTTTTCCTGTAGCTACGATTTCAAAATCAATACTTCATTTTCTGCCTGGGATTCTATTTCTTGTTGTTGTTTCATCAATGTCTCACTGTTGGTCTAGGTTCCTCTTCTTGTTGCTATCTATTTGCTACCTCACTATCTACCTGGGGTCCCTCTTTCTGTTGCTGTCCTTTGAAGATTAAAAACTCATTTCGTCCTTGAGGTTCCCTTTCTTGTAGTTACTTTTCAACATTTCATTTTGTCCCTGCAATTGAGCTCTTCTGATGCTTTCTGTATGCCTAACCATGCTCAATTATTTTCCCATCTCTCTCAACTTGTTTTCCATGTACCCTATGTCTTCTACCCCTTATGATTTTGCAATCTTCATCAATGTGTGGGTCCTGACTCTTTCCTTTTCCAGCTCGAAGAAAAGAGGCATTGAAAACTTTTGTGGGATTATCTTCCCACCTTCCAGAAGGTTGTATTTGGAGCCTAAGTTAGGCTGAAGTCCAGGGTCTAGTATTTCTTTTGGCTTATCTTCTTCCTGGGTCTGATCTTCTACTTCTTTTCAAGTTTTTCAGTTTCTTTGAGCTTTTCCAATGTCTCCTGTAGAGAGGTTTGTGCCTCCTGTAGAACTGCATTAGAGTCCATTAATTTGATCCTTTCCTTCCAGGTAGAGGTCTTAGGACTTACTCTCTTGTAAGTGATGGAGATTTTGGAGGGAGATTCCTCCTTTGTTATAGTAGGTGCATCCTTAATGATGATGGGTTCTTTCGAAGGTGCTTGAGACTTCCCCATCTTGATTTTGGTGCTTTTTCAAGCTTTGAAGTACATAGATGGTTGTCTTTTTCTTTTCCCTTTTTGCTTAGCTGGAGTACTAAGTGCAACAAGAACAGCTGTTGCTTCTCTTGCGAGTGTCTCAAGAAACACTTCTTGTTGTTTTTATTCTTCTTCCTCTACAGTTTTACCTATGTCTACTATTTCTGATTTTGTTTATGATGTCTCTGGTGTTTTTTTCTCCTCTACTTGCTGAGTTTTTGCCTTTCCTGTGGCAGTATTCTTCTGAGTTGTCTTGGGCCTCTTCTTTTCAGTTCTTGTCCTCTTCCTTTCCTCTACTGTGGTTTTCCCTTTTTCTTCTTTTGATGTTATTTTCTTCTCTGCTTTAGGTTCAATAGTGGTTGTGTCATGTTTCTCCTCTCCTCTCTATTTTTCTTCTTGTTCTTCTTCTAATTAAATATTTTGTGCTTTTTCATGGATTTCCTGCTCAAGTTCCTCTTTTTGCTCCTCTTCTTCACTACCAGCTAGAATAACGTCATCAGTGAGAGTTTTTATGTCATGTTCTTTAGTCATGTTCTTGAAAATTTCCTAGGCTATAGGGATTGTGTATGTGTGGAGGGCATCCTCTACTAGCAATTTAATGAGCCCATGGTGAGCCAGTTGGTCTAGAACCCCTGCATTCAATTTGATGCTACACTCTATCAAGGATTGGAGGAGAAAATATGGAAGACTGGTTTTTCTAGATGCAGGTAGGTCCATTCCATATCTTAGTTCATGTAGAAGGCCGAAATGATAACCATAGACTATACTATATCTCCCTTCATAGGAGATATATTTCATGACCTAATAGCTGACCTCACCCCATGGATAAGGTATACTTTTCCTTCTGAACCCATTCTTATCCTCCGTAGGATGTTCATTAGGCTGGAAAAAAGGTCTTTTTAGCAACCTGTCCTAGTGGTTTTCTTCTTTGCTCCATGGGAACCCAAGTGGAAGACTTGTAATTCTGCTGATAAATCCTGGTGTAAGTTCTATGGTTAGACCCCTGAAACTGACTATAGCATGGGCTTTTGAATGGGGTCTTAAAAATAATAAAAATTCCCCTGTAACTTCCTCATCATACTCATGAAATTTCTCAAAGAAAGGCATCCAATTTTCCCTGGTAAAGAGGGCTACCACTTCTGGGTGTTCATGTAATTTGGTGGAATTCAGAGGCTCCTTTCTCATAAAACCCCCTGTCATGATGTTTAGTGACTATTGGAAATTATCAGGTGAGGGGGAAGGTAGCAAATATTCAAACCCGAAAATAGAGGAACAAATGAGGTTTTTTCTGGAACCAGAGAGAGTTTTTCATGTTTCTTCCTTTTAACGAAAACAAATTGTAATTTTATTTCCCTTCAAACTCCGTTCTCAACCTTAATTTACTTTTTAGATTGTTTTAGGAAATCAATAGTTTTTCTTTAAAGAAAACACAGAGAGTAAGACAATGTTTTTCTTTCACAAACCACCTAATGCAAATTCACTGTTTTACGGGCTTGATTTCCTATGGTTGCATCACTTCTTCATACAGGAGAATACCACAGAGGAGAAAGAGATAGACTTTTAGTGTAGAGAGTAAAATGGAGAGACTATATTACAGGCAGACTTCTGTTCTCACTTTCCCTTTATTTTTCAACTTAGTACTTTGTTTCAAATCCACCACCTTTTGTAGATAATTAACATGCAGAGTGGGTTGTCCGAGCCTACCTTCTTTCAAGCTAAAATTTGACACAAAATTCCAAATTTTCCCTCTGCAGAGCTATTCACTGGCCTTCTTGTAGAAAAGCTCTTGTAGACTATGTTTCTGCTCCTGTAGAGTGCGATAATGCTCCTGTAGAGCCTGATAAGCGGAAGAGTTTCGAAACTGGCAGAAAGCGATTGTTTCGAGGTTCTGATGGTGGTAGGTAAGTTGTTGCGGTTGAGAGCATGATGATGAAAATGAAAACAAAGGTGGTGGAGGCTTCAAATGCAGCATACTTAAGCTTATGGCATGTCCTGCAGTGACAAGGTGAGGTGGCAGGAAGGGTACATTATCCCCATCTGGACCGTTGGTCCCTACTTCAGTGCCATTATGATACTTCATGCTACCTACCTGCAATCACTTCCTTCATTCCCATTATATGCCACCACCACTACCTGATTTGAGTTTTTTTCCCGAGTTGACTAACCAAATGTGCCGATTGCACCCACTGAATGTTGTTTGAATTGGACGAGGCTTGTTCGAACTGGATGAGGGTGGCCAGTTAGCTGGCCACCAATTTCATTTAATCACGACCATCTCAATGGTTCACGTAGTTTCTAAATCATATTCATGCGAAAAAGGAACAGGTTTAGCGACTTACCTTTTAGTTGCTATTGTGATTTGCATGCTCATACTTTGGCACTTTGTTCTTGGATTGTTGTTGTTGTCGGCACTCATGGCTTCTGAATTGGTGGCTTGGCTACCTCATGCTGGTAATCTTTGATCAGGAATGGCTCCTTGCATTTTTTATATACCTGTGGCTACAATGACCCTACCTCTAGAGCTTGTTTTTCTAAAGGGACCAGTTGTTATAGGAATCATGCAAGATTTCCTGTAACTACTTCTCCCTCTAAAATGTTTGGCTGAGATTTGAGTAGAAACTGAAAAGATAGCTGAGAAAGGTTCTGAAGGAAAAGTAAAAGTAGCTAGTATGCACCAAGTAAGAAACAAGTTAAGAATGTTGTTGTTTATTCTCCATTTTTTCAAGAAAAAACAAAAAAAAAATAGGATTTGTGTGTTTTCTTGTGCAAGGAAGAAAGAAGCGAGTGGAAATGTAATGGTGTAGGGATGGAATGGAGAGTTAGGAGGATGAATGGTGGTAGGGAGGTTCACAGGTCTTCTGGACAAATTTCTAGCCTTTTGATTCTTTTCTGAACTTTATTTTGAGCTCTCTATGGTTTCTACAGTAGCCTCTTGTAGAATACACAGAGCTTCCCGTAGGACACAAAATTTCTTGAACAAGTGAGACCAGGGCCTAGGAAAAGACAATGAAGATGGAGAAATGAGCTATCAAGGGTGTATTCAACTTGGCCATGTCATTTCTTGTTTTGTGACCCTCCTGCAATCTACAATGCATTCAAAAGAAGTTAGTTTTTTTGTTTTCTTTGTTTTTTCTTTTTTTTTCTTTTTCTCTTTTCATTTTTTTTTTTGAGATAGTTGGGGTGCCTCTAGGAGGTTTCCACCCTCACTACCTGCCTTGGGCACCTCCAAGAGGTTTTCACCTAGGGATATTTTATTCCCTTTTTCTCTTTTTCTCTTTTTTTTGTGTTTAGGGTATGGGTGTAGAGGAGGCAGAGACTTGCTCCACTACCAACACTGTTTTACTTAAATTTTCAATGAATTCTTGCTTGGAGAGGGGCTTACAGTAGATCTTCAACCTATGCCCATTGACGAGCATAGGGATGGCTTATTCATCAATGGTCTGGATCAAGATTGAACCATTGTGATTGAATTCTTTTACTGTGTACAGTCCCAGCCATCTTGTCCTCAGTTTTCCATTGAAATCTTTATATCTTGAATCATACAGTAGCACCCAATATCCTTCCTAGAATTGTTTTTCTTTGAGGTGTTTGTCATGCCATATTTTCCTTTGAAGTTGGACTACCTCTGAGTGGAGAAGGGCCTGCAATCTCTGTTCATCCAATCCATTTAGCTAAAGTAACCTTTCCTTCTGTGCATGGCTAAGATGTAGGTCTAGCTGAGCTGCCATCCTTAGTTTGTTATATTCAAATTCTATTGACAGCAAAGCCTTCTTCCCATAGACCAGCTTGTAGGGTGTGAACCATGTGGTGGTTTTCCAGGTGGTGTTATTGGCCCAAGTGGCCTCAACCAATCAATCTGCCCAATCGTTTATACTGCTACTCACTACCTTAGTCAAAATCCCTTCCAAAGCTCTGTTAGTGACTTTTGACCTGTCCATTTGCTTGTGGATAATAAGGGGTGGAAGTTTTGTGTTTAATTTTGTGATGTGTGAGCAGGTCTTCGATAAGATTGGAGGTAAACTGACTCCCTTGATCTGTGACTACTTCTCTTGGATAGCCAAACTTGTAGAAGATATTTCTCTCAAAAACTCAGCTACTTTTTCTTCTGTTGTTGCCTTAATCACCTTTATTTCTGCCCATTTTGTCAGATAATAAGTACACACAATGATGTAAGATTTCTGTTTTGAAGGAAGGTTGAAAAAACCAAAAAAGTCCATGCCCCACTTCTCAAATGGCTCGAAATTCACTTGAGGTTGTAGGGGCATCTCATCCCTTGGAGTAAGTTTCCCCATCCTTTGACATCGGTCACATTGGCTGATATATGTCCTGACATCTTGATGAAGAGTGGGCCAATAGTAACATGCTTGCAGAATTTCGAAGGCAGTCATCTTTGCTGCAAAATGGCCCCCACAAGGCCCATCATGACAAGTTTGAAGAGATTGCCCCCAATCCAGGTGAATGGGGCAGTTTTCCTCCCAATCTTTCTCTTCTCTTTTGAGGACAGGTGTGGCGGAAACTGTGATGAAACCAAGTAATTTTCTATATCAACAAACCATGGAGAGAGTACTGAGATAGAAAATAGGTGTTCATGTGGCATTCGATCATCCACCATTCCTTCTTCACCTGCAGGCAGATCTAGTCTAGACAGAAAATCAGCAACAACATTTTCCTTACCCGGCTTATCAACAATGGTTAAACTAAATTGCTGCAATAAAGTAACCATATAATAATACGAGCATTTACATCTTGTTTTTTCATCAAATACCTAATTGTATCATGATCAGTGTGTACAAATGTTTGATAGCTAGTGATGTAGTGTCTGAACTTATTTAGGGAATGGACTACAGCTAGGAGCTCCTTTTCGATTACAGTGTAGTTTAATTCTACCTTGGACAAGTTTTTACTTAAAAAATATATGGCATAAGGCAATTTCTCATCAACTTGCCCTAAGGCTGCTTCTATCATTTTGTTCGAGGCATCTGTATAAATGTGGAAAGGTAGAGCCCAGTTTTGGCCTCCCAAAATTGGGGTGGTTAGCAATTTACCTTTCAAGGTATCTAGAGCCTCTTGACAGTTGTCAATCCATATGAACTCAGCATCTTTTCCCAAAAGACTAAATAATGGAGAGGCTAGCTTACTGAAATCCTTAATGAATCTTCTATAATACCCTTCTAAGCCTAGGAAACTCTGAACACCTCTTACCTTTTGAGGAGGTGGGACCCTTTGGATGATAGCAATTTTGTTGGGATCCACTTGTAATCCTTGCTAAGAAATTGTATGACCTAGCATGGTCCCTTCAGTGATCAGAAATTTGCATTTTTCAGGACTCTAAGAAAGGTTCATTTTAATGCACTTGTTTAAAACTTTTCCCGGGTTAGTCAAATCTTCCTGGAAGTTAGAACCATAAGGGGAAAAGTCATCTATATAGTTTTCCACTGAATCATGAACCAGTTCAGTGAATATACTCAGTACTACTCTCTCGAAAGTGGCAGGAGCATTGCACAATCCGAAGGGAAGGACCCGGTATGCAAAGGTACCCCAGGGACAGGTCAAAGTGATCTTATCTTGGTCTTTTGGGATAATTTGGATCTGGTTGTACCCACTAAACCCATTTTGGAAGGAGAAGAACTTCTTCCCTGTCAGGCCATGTAACACTTGATCTATGAAAGGCAAAGGAAAATGGTCCTTCTTAGTGGCGTTGTTTAGTTCCTGATAATCGACACCGAGTCTCCACTTCTCGTTTTTCTTTCACACTACCACCAAAGGAGAGACCCATTTGTAGTCAGAGATAGGGTAAACGAATCTTGCATCCAACAACTTTTGTAGTTATTCTTTGACAATGTCCTTAAGGGATGGATTCATTCTCCTTTGAGGCTACCGAACTGGTTTACACTCTTTTTTAATGTAAATGTGATGAGTGTAGACAGAAGGGTGCACTCTCTTCATCTCCTTATAGCTCCAAGTAGAAGAATCCAAGTGTTTTTTCAATAAGCTACATAGTTCTTTCTCCTTAGAGGTGGATAGGGATGAGTTGATCTTCAAGGTTCTTTCTGGGCCGAATTCCACATTCTTAACTTGGAGGAGGGTCAGATCAGCCACACAGATATCAACTAAAGGATTGGCTTGGGTTTCTTCCACCAGCTCTTCTAATGGCAACACACTGGGAGGTGGATTCTGAATCAAGTTTTCAATAAGAACATCCTCAGTTTGTGGGCCCCTCATGGTATCTTCTACTGTACACAATGGTGTGAAATATACTTCATCCTCATTTTCCTCCTCCAACTAAAGAGGTAAATTATATTCTAACAGAGGTTGGGTAGGGGGGATATAGGACTAGCTACTTGGACATATGGCCATTCTTGATTGTCATGTTCCCAGCTCAACAACTGATGTAGGCATCTGTAGTAGACAACCAAGGTCTTCCCAAGATGAGAGGATACCCAGTGAGCTTTTCCTTTAGCTAGATAGCTAGGAAATCAGTAGGGTACTCCTAAGAATTGATGGAGACCATTACATCTTCCACAATCCCCTCAGGGGTCACAGTGAAGCGGTCTGCTAACTACAATATTGTTGTGGTCTTTCTCAGGGAGTCTTGAAGGTTGATCTTGAGCATAGTGTCCTTGGTCATCACATTAATGGAAGCCCCTAGATCAATCAGGGTATGGGGGATTACGGTGCCATTGATGTGGACATCGACTACAGGACTTCCAGGGTCTAGATATTTCAGGCAGATAACCTGCCCCAACATCAAATCAGACAATTGTCCTATGACATTTATAGTTGGAGCATCTCTCCTATGCCTGCCTGGGTGCCTGAAGTGTTAGGTAAACTTGACTCAGGATAGAGTCAAAGTTGACGAGGTTAAACGGTGATGGTTTTGAGGCACATGGTATTGTGCACCCATAGTATTCTGCCCGTGGTATTATATGTAATGGAGCTTATAAAAGATTGGAAGGACTTCATTGTAATGCAAGACCTGGAGATGAACAGTGGAGGCTCACTTGGTCGGATTGGCCAGGGTTTTGGCCAATGCTAATGAGATCTTATTAGGTTGGGTTTTTCCCTAGATTTGGGGTTTTCTCGAATAAACATTTGTGTTTATGTGTTTATGGTTGTTACTGGTTATTTTCTTATATATATTTCTCTCGGTAATTATTTATGTTATGGAGTAAATTTCTTAACAACTGGTATTAGAGCCAGATATTGGCTTCAAAGGTATTCTTTGATGCCAGGGGTTTATGGTGCTTGATGAGATCAATGTAGCCTTTTTATAGATCTGGGTCTCAAAATAATGATGGAACAACCGTACGCAAAAGAACCTCGAGGAGAATGTGCGGAAGATAGTGCCATAACTGCCAGGGATTGCAGTGCATTTGTGATATTTACCGGTTTAAAACAATGCACTATGATCCCTGGCAGTTACAACACTATCTTCCGCACATTCTCCTCGAGGTTCTTCCGCGTACAATTGTTCCACCATTATTTTTAGACCCGGATCTGTAAAAAGGCTGCATTGATCTCATCAGGCACTATAAACCTTTGGTATCAAAGAATCCCCTTGAAGCCAATATTTGGCTCTCATACTAGTTGTTAAGAAATTTACTGCATAACATAAATAATTAACGAGAGGAATATATATAAGAAAATAACCAACAACAACCATAAACACATAAACACAAATGTTTATCTAGGAAAATCCCAAATCTAGGGAAAAACCCAACCTAATAGGATCTCATTATCATTGGCCAAAACCCTAGCCAATCCAACCAAGTGAGCCTTCACCATTCACCTCAACGTCTTGCATTACAATGAAGTCCTTCCAGCCTTTTATAAGCTCTATTACATATAATACCATGGGCATAATACTATGCATGCACAATACCATGTGCCCCAAAACCATCATTGTTTAACCTCGTCAACTTTGACTCTATCCGGAGTCAAGTTTACCTAACAATTCCCCTCTTAAACATTACTTGGGGTTCCTAGACTAACTCTAGCCAAACTTGCTAAGTAAGACAATCCCGCTCAGTTTAGCTCTTACCCCCCTCAGAATTTTTAGCGGGGGTATTGTTAACCTGATATCCCCCCTATCACCTAGGTCTAACCCAGACTTTATCGATGATCACCGAGGGGTACACATGCCTTACCAGGTCTTACAGTAGTATGCCCATTTATATTTAATAATTTTGACTTCATTAATTTTTTTTTTGTTTATTGTTGCTGCGATTCAAATCCATCCTCTCTCAATTTGATTTGCTAAAAAACTTCTATCAAACCGCTCCAACTGTGAGCCCGACGAGAACCTCATAGATTCCAGCACCAGTGGCCTCATGTAGCACAAAACAAACAATTTTCAAAGGCGCATGCACAATTTTCTTCTGCTGACCTTTTTTAAATAGCCGCATGAATCCTAAACAATTCGTCAGCATGTTCCAAACCAGTAAATATCACAAATGCACTGTGATCCCTGGCAGTTATGGCATTATCTTCTGCACATTCTCCTCGAGGTTCTTCCATGTACAATTGTTCCACCATTATTTTCAGAGCCTGTAAAAAGGCTGCATTGATCTCATCAGGCACTATAAACCTTTGGTATCAAAGAATCCCTTTGAAGCCAATATTTGGCTCTCATACTAGTTGTTAAGAAATTTACTGCATAACATAAATAATTAACGAGAGGAATATATATAAGAAAATAACCAACAACAACCATAAACACATAAACACAAATGTTTATCTAGGAAAATCCCAAATCTAGGGAAAAACCCAACCTAATAGGATCTCATTATCATTGGCCAAAACCCTAGCCAATCCAACCAAGTGAGCCTTCACCATTCACCTCAACGTCTTGCATTACAATGAATTCCTTCCAGCCTTTTATAAGCTCTATTACATATAATACCATGGGCATAATACTATGCGTGCACTATACCATGTGCCCCAAAACCATCACTGTTTAACCTCGTCAACTTTGACTCTATCCGGAGTCAAGTTTACCTAACAATTCCCCTCTTAAACATTACTTGGGGTTCCTTGACTAACTCTAGCCAAACTTGCTAAGTAAGACAATCCCGCTCAGTTTAGCTCTTACCTCCCTCAGAATTTTTAGTGGGGGTATTGTTAACCCGATATCCCCCCTATCACCTAGGTCTAACTCAGACTTTATCGATGATCACCGAGGGGTACACATGCCTTACCAGGTCTTACAATAGTATGCCCATTTATATGCAATAATTTTGACTTCATCAATTTTTTTTTTTGTTTATTGTTGCTGCGATTCAAATCCATCCTCTCTCAATTTGATTTGCTAAAAAACTTCTATCAAACCGCTCCAACTTTGAGCCCGATGAGAACCTCATAAATTCCAGCACCAGTGGCCTCATGTAGCACAAAACAAACAATTTTCAAAGGCGCATGCACAATTTTCTTTTGCTGACCTTTTTTAAATAGCCACATGAATCCTAAACAATTCGTCAGCATGTTCCAAACCAGTAAATATCACAAATGCACTGTGATCCCTGGCAGTTATGGCATTATCTTCTGCACATTCTCCTCGAGGTTCTTCCGCGTACAATTGTTCCACCATTATTTTCAGAGCCTGTAAAAAGGCTGCATTGATCTCATCAGGCACTATAAACCCCTGGAATCAAAGAATCCCTTTAAAGCCAATAACTGGGTCTGATACCAGTTGTTAAGAAATTTACTGCATAACATAAATAATTACCGAGAGGAATATATATAAGAAAATAACCAACAATAACCATAAACACATAAACGCAAATGTTTATCCGAAAAACCCCAAATGCTGGGAAAAACCCAACCTAATAAGATCTCATTAGCATTGGCCAAAACCATGGCCAATCTGACCAAGTAAGCCTTCACCGCTCACCTCGAGTTCTTACATTAGAATGAAGTCCTTTCAGCCTTTTATAAGCTCCATTACATATAATACCATGGGAAAAATACTATGGGTGCACAATACCATGTGCCCCAAAACCATCACTATTTAACCTGGTCAACTTTGACTCTATCCCAAGTCAAGTTTACCTAACATGAAGCACTTCTCATTGATCATCTTGTTGTATACAGGCACATCCTTTATGGCTTGGAGAAATAGTATATTTAAACATAACTGTTTCAATTCTCTCAGAAGTTCAGTTTCTTCTGGGGTCAGTTGTGTGGTTCTAGTTAGTCTCTCAAGAAAGGGTGGAATGGCTTTTGGTTCACTTTCTTGTTTTTCTTCCTCATCCTTCTTAGGGAGAGGTTGGTTATCTGGGAGAACCTTCCCTGGTCGTACATTAATCTCCTGAATTTCCACAGCATAGGTCAGGCATGATGTTTCTCCACTATATACCTGTTGGGCCTGTCTGTTATTGGGGTTCGGGTTTGGTTGAGTAGGTATTTGGGGTTTCCTTGGTGAAGCAGGAGGCAATGGTTGTGGTTGAGCAGGTGGTGGAGGCGAAAGAGCGGGAGGAGAGTTGTACTGGGGCATCCACCCTTAGTGAGGTCCATTCCATTGAGGTTGTGGCTGAGCATAAGAGTGAAACGAATGAGTAACTGGATGAGCATGGAATTGGGATGGATATGACCAAGGAGTGGGTGTGGACTAGGAAGGATGAGTAGGGGGACCCCAAGAAGGCATGGAATTGGCTTGATTGAAGTTGTAATAGGTCTGGGATGTCCCTTACGTTCCCTGCTCGTAAGGTCTAGGCCCATGTGGCCTCCTTTGGTTCATGAAATAGAGCAGTTCAGTGGCTCCTTCGGCCCCCTCATATGCAGCTTTAAGTCCAGGAAAGGAAGAGCACTGGTTCATAGGATGGTCTTCTTCACAGACTGAACACACTTCTATAGAGTTCAATGGACATTCGTTCCTAAGATGCCTTCTAGTGCACCTAGGACAAAAGATGGCCAAAGCCCTCTCAGCTTCCTCTTGTTTCCTTTTGGTATGCAAGGTATCCATTTGCATAGCAAGAGTTTGCCTCATATCGCTTTTGAAATCTTCTAGCCGATTCTCAAACTCACTTCTAAGAGATGAACTGAATGAGGATGTGCTAGGTAAAGGTTATTCCTCTACCTCTCTTTCTGGCTCCCCTAGAATGGTTTCTAAACACAGCCTTTATGTCCTTATAAGGTAGTTGGTAGATGTCTCCCCCAGGCAACAAATGGAGGGTATCTAGAAGGTCTTCAAGGGCTCCTCTAAGTAGGACCAACTTCAGAGATTCAGGGTCAAGTGTGCACCTGGCCCTTTTGTAAATGATCTGAAACCTTTCTTCATAGTCTTCTAAAAATTCATCACTTCTCAAGGTCATTCGAAATATTTCTTCCTTGGTATCCTTTGACCTACAATAGTCCTGGTATCTGTTGTTAAAGGCTTGCTGCATCTGAGCCTAAGTTGTGATGTTGTTTCTAGGTAACCCCGTGAACCAGCACAATGCTGCATCCTTGAGGGTAGAAGGAAATAGTTTCAACATCTGCTCATCTTATGCATAGTCATAGGTTCAATAGAGAACAAAAATTTCAAACAAGAAGGTATTAGGATCTTCGGTAGTCAATCCATGGAAGTGAGGTAAGGCGGAAGGACTTATGTTTTTCATTTTAGTGTCCCCATTGGTCTCTCGGATAGGAAAGGTACCCTCAATTCTTTCCCCATTTCCTCTAACGTTTATGTTTTCAACCATGGTCTCAGGAGAAATGGTTTCTTACTCTTCTTATGCAATAGGATCTTCGTATATCTCTGGAGATTCACTTATAGGTTCTTCTAGATCACTGCCACTGAAGAAGAGAGAATGGTGACTTAGTGATGTGATGGGGGTGTTAGATAGAGATTTTCCTGAATTGTCTCTATTCCTATGAGGCATGAAAGAAAATTTCTTTTTGGGTGATTTTTGTTTTTTCTTTTGCTTGTACCTGCAAAACTGAAATGGATTGAACAACAAATTGCAACCATTGAAATAAACTTGCTGAAATGAAATTGCAGAATTGAAATGAAAGCAAGGAAATGCCTAATCTATATTTGTTGAAATGAAATGACAGAATTGAAATGAAAGCAGGAAATGCCTAATCTACTCTTGCTGAAATTGAAATTATAGAATTGAAATGAAAACAAGAAATGCTTAATCTACTCTTGTTGAAATTGAAATTGCAGAACTGAAATGAAAATAGGAAATGACTAATCTATGCTTGCTGAAATTGAAATTGCATAATTGAAATGAAAGAAAAAAATCCATAATCTACATTTATAGAATTGAAATTGCAGAATTGAAATGAAACAACTACTCTACTTTTGCTGAAATAAACTACTTCGCAGAATGTTGTAGTAGAAAATAGAATAAAAGCAGTAATCACAAAATACTCTGACTCTTCTTTAGCAACGGCACCAAAAAGATGGTGGGCTTCAGTATTGCAGAAATAATGCTGCAACTCCTGGGGCTTCCTTCTTTACTTTTATCAACCTGGTAGTTTGTAACAAACTTGGAAGCGATGGTGCTGTATGCACAAATATTAGCTCTTACTACACGGTATCACTTGGTTAGCTGATGCAAGTTCGCTAGGAGCTTAAGAGAACTTCTATGAGTTCCCAGAAGAAGATTTTAACTATGATGAAAAAAACTAACTCTACAGGGATTATTCCACTTGCAGAAAGAGAAAGAAAACTGAAATGAAACGCAAACCCTAGTTTACCTACTAACCCTAATTTTGCAAGAAAAGAGATGGAAACTAATGAAATGAGTGCCATTGATTACTAAAAAGGTAAATTGCACTTATCAAGGCTACTTCTAAAAAGAAATGAGAAGAAATCATCTTTTTGTAATTTTGAGTGTTTTTATGTAAACTATTATGCTTGTGATTTATCTGGTTGTGACTGTGCAGAGATTTGGTGGTGAAGAAAGATGGAGTTGGCTTTTGCAGAGGGTAAGGAAGGTGTGGAGAGGTCCTAAGAAGCCCCTAGTACCCTTTTGAAGGCTTCCATAGCGATCAGATTTTGAAAAATCAATCACAGTAGGGTCTACAGGAGGTTGGAGGGGATCTACAGAAGGATTTACAAGAGGAGGCCGAAAGCTATTTTTGGAGTTTTGAAGGTGGAAAAATAATGGGAAAGGGGAGCTAAAGATTAGGTGAAGGTGTTGAGATGTCTAAAACTTGTGAAGAAAGGTCAGGGACAAATGTGATGGGGATTTGTTTGAATGTCCAGAAAGCAGCTCTACGGAAAAAATGCAGAAAGTAGGGCGGATTGGCGAAATGCTATGAATGAATGGGGAAATCTATGAGAAGTGAGTTGGTGCTGACTGTGCTATGGATGTATAGTGGGCTGAGATATCTTGTGAGAGATATGCACATTTACGTATCAAAACTGACCAAAGAAAGAACTGAAAACTGAAATTTCTCTAACTTGACCTAATTTCTAACCTAAAAAAACAGAAAATGCTTAACGATACCTTATGAACAGAAAATCATGTGAGAGAACTATGGGAAAAGAACATGAAATGAAATAACCAATTGAATCTGAACTAATATCAACCTTTTCAAATCAAGTTATCACATTAGCAGCTGCATGGAAGAGCAAAAATTGTGTTTATGGTTGCAGCAGTAGTGCCTTGACCTCGGATCATAGTCCCAGAAAGGGAGAAAGGAGATTAGGGCCTGTTGTTGGCTTTCTTGAATATTATTTTGTCAATGCAGTAACCTACTTGAGCAACTCAAACAAAAACAACTATGTTAACCATCAAAAGCAACATAATATAACAAAGTAAAATAAATTTATGCAAGAGAAATTAATTCATGAATCGAAGCAAAAACATATAAGTACACAAAAGGAGGTGTTAGGTAGCTTGGGTTGGGCCCTAACTCAAGAGCTTCACTGCTGACTCAAAAATTGTTTCATCTTCATTATAAAAAATAACAGTTACATTACATTACATTGCATTACATTACATTACAAATTAGGACTTCCAACAGTCCTCCTAAAATCAAGGAACTCGGCTCTCTAGAACTGAAGATAAACAACAACAGTCCTACTTTACTTGCTCGGCTGCCCCTTGGAATCATCAATGTGAACCTTTGTGCTCCAAGTTGCTGATGGAGGATTCGAGAGAAGGGGTCCTAAATGAAGGAGAGCCCCCTACAAATCATCTTCCTTGTTTTTCTCGAGCTTGGGCTGCCATTTGATCATAGATTCCTTGACTTTGTCCAAAATTGTCTAAAAAATCTGCATAAAACACACATTAGACTACATAGCAAAGTGACTAACCCAATTCACTATCTTAGCATAAATATTAAAAAGCATTCAACAAACTAATGAGAATGGTAGATTAAGTAGAAACAAGAGGCAAAATGAACCCATATAATTACCCATTTCTAGGGCTCTTCATCTCGGCGCTTGTATTGTGCAATGCTTCAAGATAAAAAGATATGATAAAAAGATATGGGACTATTTGGGCATGTGTTGATTTAAGATAGGTAGATTATCAATAGGGGTTGCATCGGCCTACAAAGGTGTGGAATACACCTACATTAACATCATTGTAAGTAACTACCTGATTTAGTAGTGCCCATATACACAATTAGAAATTAAACTTATTTATATTTACATTAAAAGAAATTTCAGCCAATAAACGAAATGTTGAAGTTAATAAAAACTTCTCTGACTTTGCACAAACTCCGAACTGCTATAGGGAACAATTGATAAATTAATTGATTCTTCGAAGACCATTTGGATTTCATTTGACAGTTGATAGATATCATTTTGAACAGTACGTATATCAATTACAAAGTGAAGACGTGTGTTTGACATGGTGCACTCCAATCCCCTATTTTCAACTCGGATTATCTAAATGATGTTTAAATTTCAGTTTGGATTTACTGATACTGCAAGTTTGAATATTTAAATAAAATCAAAATTTTGTAACTGAAATTGCAGTTTTTCTTTACACTAAGAACTAAAATCGTTGTTTTCTTTTATACTACAATATTATTATCAAGAAAAACGGAATGACTGGGCTATATTATCGTGAAATATTCCCCACCCTTGCCATGCATAAAGAGTGGACATGTAAGGTAATTGTAACAGGTTGTTAAATTTGACCAATATTTATTATTTTTTTTTTTAAATCTGCAAATCCACTTAAAATTTTAAAATGATCTATTTAGTATTTATTTATCCATTTATCTATACGCCATTTACGATGTAAATTTTATCATATAAATTTCAATTCAACTAGATTTTTATTTGCAGATACATGTAGATCTGTATAATTACATGAACTTTCTTTCAAAAATTAATGGTTAGTGTTGTTAACGAAAAACAGGAATTTGAGAGGGCGATTATATTATATATATTATATATAAATATTTATTTCAAATTAAATTTATTTTTTATGATAAAAATTAATTTATAGAAAGTAAATGTTTAAAATTCATACTTAATTTGAAAACCATTTTTATTTATAGTTAAAGTATTATAAGAAATAGTAGAAATGTACTTCACATAATAACCGTTACTCGTACTTGTATAATTAGTAATTCATTTATTTCTACATGTAATGATTTTATTCACTTCTATTCTATTTTATAGTTTTGTAATTTTCTTATGGTTGTGTTTATCAATTTTAAGTTTTAAAATATAACTATATAAAATGTTTAGAAGATGGTATCCATGATGTCTATTTTGTTATCACTGCTCACATGACATTGTTGTAAAAAAAAAATCTCCCCAACTCAACTCAATAGAATAGTCCATAGACTATATTTAATAAGGCTACTCACGAGGGAATTCATAATTAAATTATAAACTTATGGATTACATAGTATTGCTGAAATAAACGTTAGTTCACTATAATAACTAACCAACCCTATGGAATAGGTAGTTAAAGTTAAAACCGAGGTGAACCACATTATGACTGTGAGTGCCAACCACTTGTACTCATAACTTGTAAAAGTGAAACATGAAAAAGATTGTTTTTGTTATTATTGACAACATTTCCTAGGCTATAAAGGAAAGCCTTTAAGGTAACTCTTTCAAACCAATCTTTAGGGTGAAAGGTTAGCCCCTTTGACCCAGAGAGGGCTCTCTCTACAACTCAGCTATCCAATATCAGTTCAGGTGGTTGTGTGCTTAGATAAATGGCTACATCTTCTGTACATATTGATCTTTAAAAAAAAGGTTTGGTAGAGTTTACCAGAAGTCCATTGGGTAGAGAGTCATAATAAAGAGGTTAATTAAGGTTTTCAAGACTAGTTAATATGAACAAATACTCTCAAAGGCTAGATAGCTAGCAATTTGCAGACATCAAGCTTGCAGTGAAGATGAGAAGAAAAACACATATCAATCATAAAGATGAGAAGAAAAACACATATCAATCATAATAGAATGTGTAGGACTTGAATTCTATTGTTATCATATCAGCAAAAGGTGTAATGTAAGATAAAAAGCATTATATGATTGATCTAAAAGACATCTATTGCACATTATGGACCACAAAAGTCTTAGATCTAACATGAATTCTATATCTTTAAACTTGCATTCAAAACAAAAGAAGATAAATCATGATAAATTAAAGAAAGAAAAAGAAAGAGAAACTAGAAATAGCCAACAAAAGAATCATTAAGGCAAAATTCTTGTAGTTCTACTTGAAAACCTTATTGAAAGCCAACTATTATATAAATACACCATTGTTTTCCCAAAAACACAATCCTTTTCTCTATTCTTCCATCTAATTTATGCAAAAATTACATCGGTTTTGAGATCCACAATTTCCTAAAATTTTAATTACAAAAATTGGTAAGATATAAAAAAGAAATCAAGATCCAAAAGAAATAAATCTGAAAACCTCCTCATCCATCTTTAATTTGTTGTTTGAAACAATGAAAGAGATGGTAAGATCTCATTCCCAAGTCTAATTGATAAAGTGCCTCATCAATAATTGTCTGTGTTTTTTAAACAAATTTATGAAAACTATGGTTTAAATATTCTTTCTTATCTCCAAAGTAAAAACGGAAAGAGATTTTTACAAATGAGCCCGTTCCAAACAAAAATCTCTTTCTTGAAAAATTCATTTCAACTTTTCCAAAAATAACCCAAAATTGATTATAAAACAAGAAATTATTTAATATTTAAAAAATTAACTACAAATATATATAAACCCAAAATTGATTACTAAAACAAGAAATTATTTAATATTTAAAAAATTGACTACAAATATTTTTAAACCCAAAAATGATTACTAAAACAAGAAATTATTTAATATTTAAAAAATTCACTACAAATATTTTTTTTTGATCTTCCGAAGCATTACACCAATGTAAAAACATCTTTGAATCTTCCAAACGATTACACCAATGGTTTTACGGTCTTTTTAAATGAACCCTATCCAAAGAAAAACCCTATTCAAAATTTCCTTTCGATCTGTTTGGAAATCGTGACCAAAATTACCTTCAAAGTTATTTTCTTTTACAGGAAAAACACCAAAAACTCTTTTCCGACTCTTTGGAAATTATGGCAGTTGGAAGTTGGAAATCCCAACCAAAGTTACTATCTTTTACCGGAAAAAAATATAGTAAAATAGAGAGTTGTCATTTGATTTGTGAATGCCACCTTGTGGTGATAGGCACTTTACAATTTACATATATAATGCCACCTTGTGGTGGTGATAGGCACTCTACAATTTACATATATAATATTTAAATTCAGTTCGATGTTTTTTAAATTTCGCTCACAATATCGTCACTGGCTTTTGATGTTTTTTGAATTTTAGCTGACAATCTAACCTTCACTGCCTTTATTCGACATTTTCAAATTGGCGCTGACAATCTAACTGTCAACGTATCTGAATCTTTTAAACAAAAACTCAAAAATCGCTGAAACTTATAAAGATAAGGGCTATGAAAAAAAAAATGGTAGAATAGCCAGTGAAATTTATTACATTCGAGATAAATAAGATCTCCGCTCTACAATAGCAAACATTTCCTTTTTATGAAATGCTCCATTGTCGTAGAAAATCAATATTTTAACCATCAGCGATGTAAACTATCCATGTATAGATGATGTGGCCTCTATCATGGCACATTTCTCTACTCACCATTTCATAAATATTGAAAAAGTATGCCTTCAGTGCTTAATGAAAAACTGGCACATTTCTTCACTCACCATTTCATAAATATTGAAAAGTATGCCTTGAGTGCTTAACGACTGCATGTTACAAGTGCTATATTGTTTAATTGGTCGTTGTACATCACTCAAGCTGTGGTGGTCACTGTTATTGAGCATGATATCGTTTTTCAGTTTACTGAGCCAACGTGAGTAGATGATCCATTTAGTAGGAATACAAGCTTAATAAAAAGGCATTAAATTAATTTTAGTTTGTGTCTACTAACATTTGTAAGTGAACAGTTTCATACAATCCCCACCTACTATCATATAAAATATTCCAAAACAAAGGTACGTGACTGCAAGCAGTTCAGTGGAATGACGATGCTGAGATAACAAGGTACTGCTTTCATGGAATGTAAGGGCACTATAATAACGTAGTGAGGAAGGACCCAGAGAAGATGAAGGTGATGTAACAGACACGTCCATCGATCACCAATCCCGGAAAATACTTGTTGATGGCAAGCAGTTCACTGGAATGACGATGCTGAGATGATAGGGTGTTCCTGCTTTCATGGAATTTAAGGTCACTGTAATAAGGTAGTGAGGATCAGGCCTGGAATTTCAAATTTTTTATGCCTGTTAAATTTGATGACATTTTTCTTACTTTTCATGCCTTTCATTTTAAGTTTTATTCAAATTTGTGAGTGTTAAATTTCTCTTTATCATTTTCATTTCCACATTTTTTTAATGAAAAATTTATTTAACATACACCTTTTAATAGAAGTTCAATTTTTTTTATAATCTTTCATAGTTAGATGAATATATCACTAGTTTTAAGTGTCACTTTTGAAAATTTTCCCTGTTTATTTTCTTATCTAATTTGTCTATAATCCTTATTGAAATCACAAGTTTGGGTTTACTCTTCACAATTGAAATGCCCTAGAAATTTTTAGGTGTGTTGAATCCACATAAATAGTTAAAAACCAATTTAAACAACACAAATCAATATTTAACAACAATGTCTAAATAATATTTCTCTGTCTCACTTGAATTCACTTGTTTCTGAGTGTATTAAAATTATATATCAAAAATTTCTGAGTGTATTAAAATTATATATCAAAAATATCTACCTCTCGAGCTAATAAACAAAGAGAACAGAAATAAAGTAATATGCACCAAGTTAGGTTAGGAGAGGCACCTAGTACATGGAGCAAAACCAATCTTTTTGCTGTTTAGTTCGACATAAACAGCCTAACCTTGTTGCTCAAGACTTCCTATGATGCTAAAATTGCTTCTTTACAGATAGGAAAATCTAAGCCATCCTGAAAATGGTATGTTATAGATGGAATTTTAGATTCAAAAGGTCTCCGGAATACTTGAAAGTTGAAACAAGTGTCTAAGGGGAATTTTGACTTCTGCACATGAGGAGCTTGATGGAGTTGACTCATAAAAGATGCTTTTAAACCATCGTAGGCCTGCTTTACTAGTTGGTTGATAACCGTTCCTGTGTCCAACATCTTCCCTCCTCTAGTTAAAGTGAACGGGAAAGTGTTGGAGGAGATATTGAGCATGGTGTCTCCCACGGTAATAACCTTATGTCCAACAAAATATCAAAGTGATGTAGCTTTACAATTCGACACCAAAGCGGTGAACTAGGAGTTAGAGGGAATGGACACATTCTCCCCGGAGACTCAGTTTTTCTCAGTTTTTCTTTAGCTTTGGGGTTGAAAGAAGTTTTATAATTAGTAAGAGCCAAAACCAAGTTTCGCTTTAGCTTTCGGGTTCAAAGAAGTTGCATAGTTAGTAACAGAAGCTTTTGCTTTTGGCCCTAGAAGGATATGAAAGGGAGCCTCTACTAAATGCCAGTAGCGCAATAGAAGAATTCCCTTGGTATTTTGAGAAATCAATTCCGAATCCAAATCCGAACTTTTCAATGGATTGAGAATCCAGCCACAGTGTATCTTGACTCATCTCCGCCACGACAGTGCTCCCACCATTGGTTTGGGTTTGCAAGATGCACTTCTTTCTGCTACAGGATATGGTGTCACCTTCCAAGTTTCTATAGCACAAGCTCAATCCAGTTTCTTATAAGAGAAGAAGCAATTGTTGTAATCGCACTTTATCCATGACATGTCTTGCGAGGTATCAAAAACCACCACGATGTTATACCTTTCAGGCTTGTGTGGTCTGCGTTCCGTGTTAAAACAATAACGAATCTCAATTTCCTTTTGTACGTGGACTTACTTGCAGCGCGCAATCTGGATACTAAACCATTCTCTCAATACCTACTCTGAAACAACAAGCTCCTCGATTGATTTGAATTCCAGAAGAGTTTGGGATTGCAATGCACAAATAGTTGGATCACTAGTCTTGCTTCGACACACTCCTGCACAATGTTGGACTAACACCACAATCATGCTTCCTACTTTGGATGGACCATGCTTGCTACTTTAAGGTTTAGATGATTTATGCTGGATAAATGGTGCGAATATCTTTTCCTCATTTGAATTTTCAAATTTTGAATTCACCAACTTCAGATAAATTCTATTGTCCACGACAAAGGCAACTTACTTTGGAATCACGATACCATGACCATGAGTTAACGAAATTGGGTTAGACGCGTTGGAAGGTCAAGTGACTGACCGATACTTATGAACATATGATGGTAGGATGACCATGTTCTAGGAATAACCATATGCATAGGCTGGCTGGATACTATCAAGATAGCCTGGTACTGATAGGGTACTGTCTTAAGGTGTATTAAAACTAGAGTGTTGGAAATACTGGTCACCAATTTAGAGGCGCGCTTGTAGGTTAAGACAGGTATTATAGATATTGATAGGTTCAATTTGAAATGGGCCATCATTCAGGTTATCAGAGTCTAACACAAGTCATATTTGACATGAGAAAATTTCTACTAGCAGTCAAATACATTGTGGAATGCCAAATACGTCTTGTGGAACATCAAATTCTAGGCCTGGTGAGGATCCAGAGAAGATGAAGGTGATGTAATAGACACATTTATTGACCAGCAATCTCTCAGCCATTATCGTGATGTCAAACTGTTGTTTCGAAAGCTACTCGTGGTTGGAATAGAATCCGATGTGAAGAGTTTCAGCGTGACGTTAGTGCTGTGTTAATATGTGTTTGCTTCTATTTTTGATAATCCACCAGAAGTGACTAATCGGAATGGTACTTCCAACCAGCTTAGTCAAGCAAACTTCTCGAATACAAAACTCAAGTATTATCGAATAGAATAAAGTGTGTGTATATATGGAGGAACTTCTTAAAGCAGATGAACAATAATATCGCGAATCATATATATATATATATATATATAACCTGGCATGGCTTTTCATTTCAAGCTGAAATACTTGATGTTATGTCTAATGGTAGTCTTTATCAGACTCTGACACTGGATTTTCATATCATAGCTCTATATCTAAGGAATTAACCTACAACAATGAAAAGATAGACACCACCAGAGAGGCATATACACTCCATATCGACAACAACTTTCATATTCATGTGAAAAGAACAAAACAGAAGTGATATTTGAATATAGGAATATACATTCCATATACACTTCATATCGCCAAAAACTTTCCTATTCATGCATGAGAAAAGAACAAGAACAAGACATAAGTGGGGAGTTATGTAACGAGGCGAAGGAATTGCTAGGATGGCTAAAAGTAGTTAGAATCTAGATAAAAAAATTTCAAAAAATCTTATAGAGATAATGTTTGAATTTTGTTTTTGATGGTAGAAATAGATTGAACACCATAAAAAAGTCTAAGACACTTAAAAATTTAAAATTTAACCACAATAATTTGGATTTATAAAAACCCTTGCCAAATTTTCTCTAAATATGACCAGAATTACTCCTACGCCTCATTCTACTACAAGCATAATTAGTAGATGAATATTATCCTTTGGGATAGAGAGAAAACATCATCTCCTTGCTATTCAATCATCACAAACAGCGTGAGCCATGAACTGATCTCTAATCTTTGAGAAGAAAAAGTTATTTTATTTATCAGTTTTTGCAATTTCTCAATTGTAGGGATTTTATTTTACTTATCTCTTTTTGCAATTTCTCAATTGTAGGATTGTAACAAAAGTTTGATATTATTTTTTTTTATCAAGTTTTCTCTATTGGACTCACAATTGTCGTTACACCAAAACCCACAGGTCTTAGTAAATAGACATATCGCAACAATCTCCTCCCTCAATGTGAGCGAGGCAACAATCTCCCCTCTCAATGCGAGCTTGATGTGTTTCAAACTCAAGACCTTTGGCTTTGTACCACTTGTTGGAGTCACGATTGTCGTTACACCAAAACCCGCAGGTGTTAGTAAACAGACACATCGCTAGTGTTAAGCACGTGCCATGAAACACATGGGAGCATTGGATCAACACTGCCATTAATGGGGAGCGCAACATTTTCTTAAAAGAAATACATTTAAAAAATATAATCTAATTCGTTTAATTTTGTTAAAATATTATTTAAAAAATGATATTTATTTTATTAAAAATTAATTGAAATTATAATATATTTATTAATAATTAAATACTTTACGATTTAATTTAAAATTATATGAATCAATGTATTATTTAAACATCCATATTTATTAATATAATATATCTATAAACAGATATTGTCCAATTTAATATATATATATATATAATTCTAAAGTTTATGCTTAGATTCTATTAGGTAAAAAAAAATATCATACACTGAGGCCGAAGCTTGTACTTAGCTATGCCAAAGGAAAGGCATCAACTAGCAAAAAACTAGATATGAACCGCTCAAAAGGGAAACCAGTTCTTAACCGAAGTGTCTCAAAAAATATCTTGCTGCCCACGTAGGGGAAACCAACAAATTATCCAGTTTTGTGTCATTGTATCTCAGGAGACTAGAAAAAGTAGACCAACCTAAAGAGCCTAAACTTTTTACTTTTCCTAAAAAAACCATCGAAAATAGAAGCTAAAGAATAGAGTCCCAATGAACCTGAGACACATGGCATGCTGAGTGGCAGTCTACTAGGCAAGCGCGTCGCACGTTGAGTGGCAGTAAGGTGGCAGACCACGCAAAGAACAAACGGCATCGAGGTGGCGGCTAGGGACGTGGGAACGACAAAGGTTGCTCCTCCATGATGAATCATATGTACTCGTCCATGTCGCCACTTACCAGCAGTAAAGTTTGCATGTCGCCAGCCTGCAACTCTATTTGTTCTTCCTCAATGATGTACCAATATTCGTCTATGACCCAGTTCATCTGCGGAGCCACTTGCACTTCCTCCCATGCACGTCTAGTCCACTATTCCTGGCTCCCCTCCTTTGTACCCTAAAGACTCGTCTAAGCCAGTTCCATTTTGGCCTTGGTTTGGCTGCTCCCTGCTATGGTGCTTCCACCACTAGCAATGTTCAAGAGCCCCATTGCTTTGGTGTGGCCATATCCCATTACTCCTTGTTCCTCGATTGCCATGCGTCAACCTCCAACCTTGGAATCTTGTGCTTCAGAATTTTTATTTTCCTCATGAAAGCTAATGGTGATGGTGGCAGTGATGAGGGGCTGGTTCAGCGCAGAGCGAAAGGTGAATTAGGTATTCTGGGAATGAAGCTAGGGAGCTAGTGGAGTGCT
>APFE030371295.1:211346-221435 GCA_000404065.3 Pinus taeda | reverse complement strand
CCTACAACAATGAAAAGATAGACACCACCAGAGAGGCATATACACTCCATATCGACAACAACTTTCATATTCATGTGAAAAGAACAAAACAGAAGTGATATTTGAATATAGGAATATACATTCCATATACACTTCATATCGCCAAAAACTTTCCTATTCATGCATGAGAAAAGAACAAGAACAAGACATAAGTGGGGAGTTATGTAACGAGGCGAAGGAATTGCTAGGATGGCTAAAAGTAGTTAGAATCTAGATAAAAAAATTTCAAAAAATCTTATAGAGATAATGTTTGAATTTTGTTTTTGATGGTAGAAATAGATTGAACACCATAAAAAAGTCTAAGACACTTAAAAATTTAAAATTTAACCACAATAATTTGGATTTATAAAAACCCTTGCCAAATTTTCTCTAAATATGACCAGAATTACTCCTACGCCTCATTCTACTACAAGCATAATTAGTAGATGAATATTATCCTTTGGGATAGAGAGAAAACATCATCTCCTTGCTATTCAATCATCACAAACAGCGTGAGCCATGAACTGATCTCTAATCTTTGAGAAGAAAAAGTTATTTTATTTATCAGTTTTTGCAATTTCTCAATTGTAGGGATTTTATTTTACTTATCTCTTTTTGCAATTTCTCAATTGTAGGATTGTAACAAAAGTTTGATATTATTTTTTTTTATCAAGTTTTCTCTATTGGACTCACAATTGTCGTTACACCAAAACCCACAGGTCTTAGTAAATAGACATATCGCAACAATCTCCTCCCTCAATGTGAGCGAGGCAACAATCTCCCCTCTCAATGCGAGCTTGATGTGTTTCAAACTCAAGACCTTTGGCTTTGTACCACTTGTTGGAGTCACGATTGTCGTTACACCAAAACCCGCAGGTGTTAGTAAACAGACACATCGCTAGTGTTAAGCACGTGCCATGAAACACATGGGAGCATTGGATCAACACTGCCATTAATGGGGAGCGCAACATTTTCTTAAAAGAAATACATTTAAAAAATATAATCTAATTCGTTAATTTTAATATATTTAAAATGATATTATTATTAAAATAATTGGAAATTTAATAAATATCTATTATTAATTAATTTAATACTGTTACCATAATTTAAAATTTATATTGAATCAATGTATTATTTAAAAACATCCATATTATAAAAATATATATCATAGTAAACAGATTATTGTCCAATTTATAATATATATATATAATAATTCCTAAGTTATCGCTAATTCTTCTATAAGGTAAAAAAAAATATCATACACTGAGGCCGAAGCTTGTACTTAGCTATGCCAAAGGAAAGGCATCAACTAGCAAAAAACTAGATATGAACCGCTCAAAAGGGAAACCAGTTCTTAACCGAAGTGTCTCAAAAAATATCTTGCTGCCCACGTAGGGGAAACCAACAAATTATCCAGTTTTGTGTCATTGTATCTCAGGAGACTAGAAAAAGTAGACCAACCTAAAGAGCCTAAACTTTTTACTTTTCCTAAAAAAACCATCGAAAATAGAAGCTAAAGAATAGAGTCCCAATGAACCTGAGACACATGGCATGCTGAGTGGCAGTCTACTAGGCAAGCGCGTCGCACGTTGAGTGGCAGTAAGGTGGCAGACCACGCAAAGAACAAACGGCATCGAGGTGGCGGCTAGGGACGTGGGAACGACAAAGGTTGCTCCTCCATGATGAATCATATGTACTCGTCCATGTCGCCACTTACCAGCAGTAAAGTTTGCATGTCGCCAGCCTGCAACTCTATTTGTTCTTCCTCAATGATGTACCAATATTCGTCTATGACCCAGTTCATCTGCGGAGCCACTTGCACTTCCTCCCATGCACGTCTAGTCCACTATTCCTGGCTCCCCTCCTTTGTACCCTAAAGACTCGTCTAAGCCAGTTCCATTTTGGCCTTGGTTTGGCTGCTCCCTGCTATGGTGCTTCCACCACTAGCAATGTTCAAGAGCCCCATTGCTTTGGTGTGGCCATATCCCATTACTCCTTGTTCCTCGATTGCCATGCGTCAACCTCCAACCTTGGAATCTTGTGCTTCAGAATTTTTATTTTCCTCATGAAAGCTAATGGTGATGGTGGCAGTGATGAGGGGCTGGTTCAGCGCAGAGCGAAAGGTGAATTAGGTATTCTGGGAATGAAGCTAGGGAGCTAGTGGAGTGCTTCTAGGAGATGGGTCAGAAGCAGAGGGGAAGCTACTGGGAGGTCGAGCAGAGGCCATTGAGTGGAAGTGACCTCTTCCATTATGCGTATTTGGGTAGCGATCAGTATTCTGCTCAGCCAGAGAGGAAGTGGTATCTGAAGCAGAAGAGTGCTCAGAGCAACTCAAGCTCCCTCGGTTCCCACCCCTACGGCTATGCATCCTATGGTGCACCATGCTGTCTGCAATTGGAGGTGAGTTTCTATTAGAACTGGGCACAATGGCATGCAGCGTTGCAGTGGAGCTAACCGGAAATTCAGCAAAGGGATGAGCAACCAGGGCCGCAGGGATGAGAAATTGAAAATCCAGGCTGTGGGTGAAGTGGATACCCGAGCCAAAAGCAATGCAGCAATAAATATTACAATGCGTCCCAATGGTTGTGGAGGTGCTAGGTCCTGCCACTCCATGAGGGTAGAAGCATTGTAGGGGCCGAGGTTGCAGGGGAGGAATGGCAGGAGCAGAGGTGGTATTTTCCCAAGAGTTCATCGTTACCTTGAGCTCAGGTTGATGGCAGTTAACAGAGTGATGGTATCTCTTAGTTGAGGTGCATTTATGGCGATGGTTAATGCCATTTTTGGACCACTATGTTGCCTTGTGGAAGGCCATGTGATCTCGCCACACACCAACCCAGTTGACAACCACCTCACTGTCCTTCGTTGTCACTTGCATCCGAGACCAATTTATATATTTTCATTACCTATCTAAATTTATATAAAATGAATCCAGCTACTCCTCACTTACATTCTAAGTGGAATTAGAGGAACGCTTAAGAAGTTCCACACAATCCCTGTAATACTTTGTTATAAGTCTTCCAATCCATGTAATACTCTGAGTTAAGTCTTCCAATCCATATGAGCACTAGCTCGGAACCAATGGCTCCGATAAAACATTAACTTGTGACCGAAATTTGATTGGAAACGTTAATCCTTGTAAGGCTACAATATGGATGATGTTTTTATTGCCATTCACATTGACAAGGATATATTAACTTATACATGGCATTAGATGATTCTTTCGTATATTTTAGCTTGAATATTGTTATAGTTATGGTAGTAAAGTTATACCATGGAATATTTTCATAATTTGTTGGAATAACTTATATGTGTTAATATTTGAAACTTAATTTTAGATGGAAACTCCATCAATAAAGGAAAAAAAAAGGATAAAGAAAATTTGAGAAAAGATAAATATCAATAACAAATTAAAAGATTTTTTTTTTGACAGCCAGAAATTCATGGTAATTTAATTGACAAACCAACATTGGTAATCACTCGCTGTTATTTGGACTCATTATTGCTATTCAAGGAAAACTGTTGTTGATCATTTAATTGAAAAAACAACCGTGGTAATCAGTGGTTGTTATTTGGACTCATTATTGTTATTCAAGAAAAACATTGGTGATCTGCCAGGGTGCAGACTTTGAGTTCTTACAGATACATTTGAGTCTTGGAGGGTTAACCTATTTTCTTATTTGTTTATTTCCTAAAAAGGTAAACTCTTAGCCATACAAAAACAGTTTTAGTACATGCTCCAAACCCATAATTCAAGATATAAAACATTGAAATATATATAAAGTTATATTAAGGTAGATAATAGTATGAGACCTATATAGTTCAACTTTGAACAATATATTTTATAACCTTTGCACATTAATATATATTTTATAATCTTTAACATTAATATATATACTAGCCTAGATCCATCTAACTTTGGATCTATCATGCACAGAGAGGTATCAAATCACTCTAGGTGTAAACCTTCTTTTTGGAGTGTGGAATTTGAGGAAATGGTTGCACCTCAAAGAATTTGATCCCTCTGAGCCCATGATAGATCTAGAGTTAAATGGACCTAAGATAGTTCCATTTGAGGGTGACAATGACACATTTTTTAGATTATCATTATTATGTATATGTTTGAGATAAGCTTCATAGTTTGAAATTTACATTATGTTTTCTTTGTTTCACATGACTATATGGTTCACTTCTTTAATTTTGTTTTTGTTGCTTGCCTTGAATGGTTTGTAAGTCCGCGCTTGGATGTTTTGAATGGTTTGTGTGTTTATGTGTTTGGATTTGGATGATAATGTTTGTGAATGTTACAATTACTATGTTATATCTATATATGTGTATGTAATTGTATGTTAGTAATTAGTTGGTGATGAAGGTAAACAATCTTGTCAATAGTTTGTAAGAGGATTTATACTACACATATATTTCATTTAATTTTAGGTGTCACAACTTTTCATAATTAATAATTCTTGATAGTGTCCCTCGAGGTATTACTAAACATATTTTGAGGAGTAGTTTTAATAATTTTTTGCATCAAGATTAGAAACCATTTGCTTCATTGCTAATGTTTGAAATAATTTATTTCCTTCAAAATATTTCGATGATTTTTTTAATCTATAGTTTGTTTTACAAAATTCAAGAAATAATGTAATTTTGATTTTTTTAAATATGTGGTGATATTTACAAAATCTTTAAATTATTTTTTAGTTTTTCCATCTTTTCTTGTCGATTATATAAAAATGATACTTTAGGTTGTATACCATTCAATTATTTAACTCAAACTAATGTAGTAAACATCATGCTAATCATTCTTCTGTGCTTACACTGAAATCAATGCACATTGTTAATCCAATCATTTTAAGTTAAAGTGATGCAGGAGCATCCAACACCCTTAGTCAAAGCAAGGAATCCAAAGTAGAGCGGAGAGGAGAACGTGGACCAGGGGAGCAAAACAAGGAAAAATGTATTTAAAACAAATTTAAAGATGGAAAAACATGGATAAAAGTCTCTCGAAGAATTGTTCTTATTGTAATTTTCCATGCCTGCATGTACTGAGAGCTTTAGGGCTTTTGTAAGAGGAAATCATGGACAAATTGATCGGATCCTTCTATGATCCGATCAAACACTTCTTATATATACGAAACTGCGCATTCAAGAGAGATAGAGAGCATTAGATAGACAAGATGTAGTCGAGAGGAGAACTGCTGCTAAGGCTAAAATGCCTTAGGATTGTAATTGTGTTGCGTTAATAGAATATATGTGTTTTTATGTTGAATTGTGCACTGTATGTATTTCATATATATATGTGTGTTAATGGCTTGGAAGCCAGCATTTCATATGAGTGCACGAATGGTTTAAATCCCAATTGTGAATGCATGCTAACCAACCATCGACCACCGTAGGATCGATGGCAATCCATTGAATAATGATTTATCATGTGTTAATAGAGCGTGAATGGCAAAGACTGTGGCATAATTGCGTTTAACGCAGAAATCCATCAAAGGCAAGCAAACCCAAGTCTAAGAGGAGGTTGAAGAATTGATACATAGGGACTATAAGATCTATTAGATCAATGGCTTGGATCAAATCACAGAGGAGCGGAGAATCCATGTCGAATCTGCGAGATCATTGAACAATATTTGAATCGGTAGTTGGAACCTGCAATTGCTATGGCTGATTAATCATCAACCTTCGAATGAAGAGCAGGATCAACGGTTGCGATCAAATCACAAGTCGCAAATCGGGAAGGCGAAGCAACAGTGGACTGCGACCGCTGATATGCGATGGGCTGATACGCCAATGCCAATATCGTCGATCGAAAGGTTTAGAAGATGGACCTAACATAGATATTGGTGCAACTTAATGTTTTTGAAGTCCGATACATGTATTTGAGAGTGGGGTTTTCATGGGTTCCCCATGTATTGTGTAAAGTGTTGTGACTGAAGAGTTAAAGCTAAGACCCGACATGTATAAGCTCTCGATAGATGTTAATAAAGACCCTACAATGGAATGGTTGAAAGAGTCTCAAGTAAGTCCACAGTTTAAAGGCTTAAAGCCTTATGCACGCTTCTAATAGGCTTTGTTGGCCATAACCCACAGGCCTCAAGATCAATTTCTTTAAGGGAAAGGGATTTTGGCTCATCCCCCAAATTCTCATTCCTAGTCATTTGGTATCAAAGTAGGGAAAGTTTTCCTACAAGAAGAAGGATTCCAGAAGGAAAGAAGAAGGAGAAAGAGGTACAGTTGATAGAGCTGGAGAGTTATGTTCTTACACTCACATAGAGAACGACGGTGAAAGGTGAGATGATTTGCAGCAAACCTAGAGCAAGGAGTGCTCATATGGTTCAAGAGGAGAGAACCTGAAGGATTCCAAAAGACTGAGTGAGGAGAGCTTGGTGAGCTATCATGTAGCAGATGGAGATTGTTACCGTAGAGGTTTGGTTGCATCTCATAGAAGACCATGAAGGCAATTCCACTGAAGAATGCAGTGGGTAGAATTGCTAAGGACAAGGAGAAGCATATGACTAGGAGGTTGTAAAAGTTTTGTGCCTCGACAGTCTGATGCAGGAGCATCCAACACCCTTAGTCAAAGGGAGGAATCTGAAGTAAAGCGAAGAGGAGAACGTGGACGAGGGGAGAAAAATATGGAAAAATATGTTTTAAAACAGATTTAAAGATGGAAAAAGATGGATAAAAGTCTCTCCAAGACTTCTTATTATTGTAATCTACCGTGCATGCATGTATCGAGAGCTTTAGGGCTTTCGTAAGAGGAAATCATGGAGAAATCGATCACGTCCTTCCGTGATCTGATCCAACACTTCTTATATATACGAACCTATCTGTTCAAGAGACATAGAGAGCAGTAGATAGACAAGATGTAGTCGAGAGGAGAACTGTTGCTAAGGCTGAAATGCCTTAGGATTGTAATCGTGTTGCGTTAATTAAATATATGTGTGTTTATGTTGAACTATGCGCTGCATGTATTTCATATATGTATGTGTGTTAATGGCTTAGAAGCAAGCGCTTCATATGAGTGCACAAATGGTTTAAATCCCAATTGTGAATGCATTTTGATCAACCATGGACCACTTTAAGATCGATGGAAATCCATTGAATAATGAGTTACCGTCTGTTAACAGAGCGTGAATGGCAAAGACTGTGGCAGAATTGCATTTAACACAGAAATCCATCAAAGACAAGCAAACCTGAGTCCAAGAGGAGGTTGAAGAATTGATACACATGGACCATTAGATATGTTAGATCAACAGCCTGGATCAAGTCGCAAAGGAGTGGAGAATCCATGTCGCATCGGTCAGATCATTGAACGATATCGGAAATGGCAATTGGAATGTGTTATTGCGATGGCCGATTAATCACCAGTCACCGAATCAAGAGCAGGATCGATGGTTGCGATCAAATTGCAAGTTGCAAATTGGGAAGGCCAAGCGACGGTGGATTGCGATAGCTAATATGCGATGGGCCGATATGCCGATGGTGATATCGCCGATCGAAAGTTTCGGAAGTTGGACCCGACACAGAGATAGGTGCGGCTTAATGTTTTTGAAGTCCGATACATGTATTCCGGAGCAGGGTTTTCATGGGTTCCCTATGTATTGTGTAAAGTGTTGCGACCGAAGAGTTAAGGCTAAGACCCAATATGTATAAGATCCCGATAAATGTTAATAAAGACCCGATAGTGGAATGGTTGAAAGGGTCTCATGTAAGTCCACGGTTTAAAGTCTTAAAGCCTTATGTGTGCTTCCGATAAGCTCTATGGGCCATAACCCATAGGCCTCAACATCAATTTCTTTAAGGAAGAGGGATTTTGTCTTAACCCCCAAAATCTCATTTTCATCATAATGTGCCATCATAGATTGAGTTACATCAAATGAGAAATGATCATCTACACTAAAATCAATGCATCTAATGCACACAATCAAATAGGATTAGAAAACAATATACACTGAAATCAATGAATCTAATGTGAGCAATCAAATAAGATTAGAAAGCAGCATCTACACTAAAATCAATGTGTCTAGTGCAAGCAATCAATTAAGATTAGAAATAAACATCTACACTGAAATCAATGCCTCTAGTGAAAGTAATCAAATAGTTAGAAATCAACATTTAGACTAAAATCAATGCATCTAATGCAAGCAACCAAATATGAAATTAGTGCATCTAGTGCAAGAAATAAAATAGGATTAGAAACCATAATCTACACTGAAATAAATGCATCTAGTGCAGGCAATCAAATAGAATTAGGAATGACCAACTCCACCGAAATCAATCCATATACTACAAGAAATCGAATAGAACTAGAAATCAACAGCTACACTGAAATCAATGTATTTAGTGCAAGAGATCAAATAGAATTAGAAAACAACTACAATGAAATCAATGTGTCTAGTGCAAGCAATCAAATAGGATTACAAATCATCATGTACACTGAAATCAATACATCTAGTGCAAGAAATCAAATCTCACTAGAAATCAACATCTACACTAAAATTAATGCATCTAGTGCAAGCAATAAAAACGGATTAGAAATCACCATCTACCATGAATTCAATTCATTTAGTTCAAGAAATCTTCCTCCCTCTCTCCCTTGTCCATCTATATCTATATCCCCCTCCATCTTTCCTTCTTTCTCTCTCTATCTCAAATCCAAACATACACACTCTCTCGCCATCTCTTCATTTTCACTCCCGCCGTCTCTCTCTCTCCACTTTTCTCTCTGTATGTTTTTTTTTCTTCCCTCCCTCTCGCCCCTTCCAAATCCATCTCTTTGTCCTCCCTCTCTGCACCTCTCTCTCCCTCCCTCTCTTCTCCTCCTCTTTCAATTCATCTCTCTCCTTGTCTCTCCCATCTCCTTCTCTCTCCCCCCATCTCTCTCTCTCTCTCCCCTCCAACCCTGTCATTATCTTCCTCCGTCTCTCCTTCTCTCTCTCCCCCTCACAAATCCTTCTCTGAATGTTAGTCAAAATTTGCTTCCTCTATTCTTAAGAGAATGGATTTACAAATTTTCTATGGAATGAAAAAAACTATTCAACGTTGATATTACTCAATGGCTTGTGTGAAATGGCCCTTAGTGATCTCCTTTTATTATTGAAATCAAGAAGATTACCATCTTTAGTTTAATTGTATTGTCTAGAAGTGCATACTACTCTTACAATGATGATATAAGATAGAATAAAAAATATATGTTTACTCTCTAGAATGAGAATGTGACAAAACATGCCATTTTTTTACCTTTATTATAGAAGGGGCATGAAACATGTACTATGGCGTGTTACAATGCTTATCAAGTTAGCTAATATCAACACTGAAACTTTAATTTCTACATGGTATTTTCGCTATCATGTGTGGTAAAATTGAAAGATACATTTGTTTTTATTTTGTTCATCCATATCTTATTTGTACTGAAGGTTTCTTTAAATTGTGTAACAAATCATGACCTTTCACTTCTTTGATTCAACGATTTTCTAGTGGAATCGTTGATGCAGATGCATACTCTTTTTGTTTTTTTTGTAGGAATATGAGGTTGTATGGGGAGCGTGTGAGTGTTCTTAGAATTGTAAGGACAACGAACTTCGAAATCACTATGTTTTCAGGAATAAGTTTTATTTGTAAAAATATTTTGTGTCTGAGCTGACATAAACTATATGAACTTGTCGTATGATCGAATATCACCACTCTTAAATATCCAACCCTCAATTAGTTTCTTGAAATGAGCACTTTATCATTACAATGATCTTTTCTTTAATATATTTTAAATAATTCCAATAATATTCTTTCATGTTTAATGGTTTTATTGTCTCAATTATGCAATTGTTTGATATCTAAATTTCCTCTAACATATTAACAATATTGCATGTAATATCTAACCCTTTAACAACAAACCTTTGCTATGTTAGAACTTATCTACAATTTCTCAAATGTTAACCTATACTTCTAAGTAAATTTTATCTTCTTACAATTTTTTCCAAATTAAAAAACATGTGGTTCCCGAGGCCAAAATTGCTAATTATTTAATTTGAGAAATATTCCTCAATGAAATATTATTATTATATATTA
>APFE030371295.1:167936-211101 GCA_000404065.3 Pinus taeda | reverse complement strand
TAACCATTATTTATTAGATCATAGGATTATAGTGTGAAAATATGAATATAGATGTATAAAGGTGTGGATATTTTAGTTGAATTTGCTTTCATGTGAATATAAATGTATAAAGTATGTTTTTTTTGTTGTAAGCATTATTTCTGGGATTAGAGGATTATAGTGTGAAAATATGGATATAGAAGTAAAGGTGTGGATAATTCAGTTGAATTTGCTTTGATGTGAATATAAATGTATAAAGGTATGTATTTTTTAGTTGAATTTAATTTGATTAGAGATTTTGAAATATTCTAAAAAATAAATAAATAGATAAGCAGAAATAAAGTAGACTAGCTAATTTTACTTTTTTTTAATTAGAATTTCAAAATATTTTGAAATTTTCAATTAGATAGTCCAAGAATATTAGGTTTGTTCTTGTCTTTGATGCAGTGTCATATCTAATCTGTTTGTTTGTGGGTTTAAATATTCAGTTGAGGTCAGCTTAAAAGTTTAAATTGGTTAAGAATTTTTTGAATTAAGAAAAATTGAAGAGAACAAAAAGGATGGAGCAGAGGATATAGACTCAGTAAAGCTTAAAAGTTTAAATTGGTTAAGAATTTTTTGAATTAAGAAAAATTGAAGAGAACAAAAAGGATGGAGCAGAGGATATAGACTCAGTAAAACTGAACTGGGAGACTTGGACTCAACTAAACTGACCTAAGACACTTGGAAGGACTGTTTTGACACCCAACAGGTAATTGGGATTAGATTGTCCAACATGATCAAAGTGATAAAGGGTGAAGTTAGGATTAGATTGTCCAACATAAACATGGTAATGAAGAGTGGAGTTGGAATTAGATTGTTAAACATAAACATGGTGATGAAGGGTGGATTGTGAGCTTCACCAAACATGGGTGGACTATTCTCAATTGTTATAGGGAATAGTTTATAAATTTATTGATTCTTGGAAAAGATCAAATGGGTATCGTTTGGCAGTTCATATTATCAATTTTTATCAGGAATGATATCAAGTTATCAACTACAAAATTAGGATACGTTTTTTATACGGGTCACTAAAATACCCAGTATCGGCTAAAATTATGTGAATAAGTTGAAATGTCAGTTTGGATTCGTTCCAAACTGAAAATTTAAGTATTTAAATAAAATTAAGTTGAAATGTCAGTTTGGATTCGTTCCAAACTGAAAATTTAAGTATTTAAATAAAATCAAAACCTGAGGAATGAAATCATTGTTTTGATTTAGAGTGAAATATTATGAGCAAGAGGGCAGTATGATGTCTGAGTATCCCACGTTCTTGCCATTTATAAAGTAAGGTAGTTGCAACAGATCCTAGGGTTTAAAAAGAAATGAGAATAAGGTCTGCTGTTGATTGCCATCGAATTTTTTTTTTTCAAATACTCCGTTGTCATAATCAATACTGAAACTATCAGAGGTCTGAACTGTCCACTTATAGATGGTGTGGCCTTTGTTGCTTTTTCAGTCTTTGATGACAATCTGGCGCATTTCTCCACTTATCCTTTCATAAGCCTTGAAAACTATGCCTGAGTGCTTACTGACGGCCTGTGATTCCCTGTTACAACTGCTATATTATTTAATTGGCAATTGTACGAGCTGCTGTGGTCAGCCTTACTGAGTCAACGTGAGTAGATAATCCATCTGCTGGAAATGCCACCTTAATAAGAAGGTATTAAAATTAATTGTATTTTAATTGTTTGCGCCTAAAGCAGAGGGTGATGGGGTGTTTTAATAAGTTACTATGTAGTGAAAAGTTTATTTGTTTGGGTTAAAAATCTAGAATGGTGTGCTCAGGGTATTTGTTATTTAAACCAGAGATTAAAAATGCCAGCCATCTTAAGATCCATTACCTAACTTAAAAAAAAATATCTATAAATAAACAGCTTCATACAATCCCTCGAATACTCTGATATAAAATATTCCAAACCATAAAACCTCTACTTTGGAAGGGATGGATTCGATACGACTCCATTGCAGCTTATCCCGAAATTTTCTTGGAAACGTTAATCGTTTTAAGCTGCAATATGGATGATGCAATCATATATATGTATGTAGGCAAATCAAAAGTATGTGACAGCTAACAATATATATGTATGTATGTAGGCAAATCAAAAGTATGTGACAGCTAACAATATATATGTGGACCTATCGTTTTATTAATGGGCAGGGTAATATATACCACCGGTCAAATAATATACTAGGTTAAATTCTACCAATGGCATATATACTGCCCGAATGAGCGAAAACTATATATATTGGTTTCCGTATGTGACTGCATACATGTAATTGGCACGTAGTCAGTGGAACGACGATAATGAGATGGTATGGTACTTCTTCAATGGAATGCAAGTCCAGTACGTACAATAACATAGTGAGGATCCAGAGAAGGTGAAGGTAATGTAACAAACACGTTTATCGATCACCAATCTCGGAAACTACATGCTCAGCTATTCTCGTGCGGTCATACTGTCGTTTCGGAAGAGAATCCCAATTAATGTACTAAAATTGGAGTGAACGTGAAAAATTTCAGCGTGACATTCAATCGTAGTACCGTGTTGGTGTGTGCTGATTTTACTTTTGAATAATCCACCAGAAGCGACTGATCGTAATGGCACTGCCACGGAGCCACCAGATTACTAAAGCGAACGTCTCGATGACAGAACTCAAGTATACCGAATAGAATAAAGTATATATTATATATAGATCAACTTATTAAAGCAGACACCTAGAATATTGCGAATGGTTAATCTAACTCTAAGTATACCGTATAAAATAAAGTGTATCTATATATATATAAACTTCTTAAAGCGAATATATCGGGAATCATAAATATATATATATATATATATAAACTGTTATGGTTTTGAAAGAATACTACTTGATGATACATTTAACGGGAGTCTTTAACAAAGTCTGACATTTGATCTCCATATAATAGCTCCCTATCCACCTAGGCAAAACCAACCTTGTCAATCTGACATCTGACCAGGAATTCAACCACATGAAAGAAAAGATCTGCATCAAAGGCATATACACTCCATACTAAAAGCAGCTTTAGTGTTCAGGCTCAAAGAACAAATGGAATTGGTAGATGAAGAATAGCATTTGGGGCAGATATGAAACCTTATTTCCTTGATGTTCAATAATTACAAACAATCTATTCTTCTCTGCGTGTTGTTCTCTGACCTTCGTGTCCTCTTATCTTGGACTTAACTTTATTAACATAATATTATTGGTAAGATAATTTAGAATATATTACATTAATGGATTATATTACTAATACTATTATCAATAATAACAATAATATAATAAATTAATTAATGAAGGTGAAGCAGGAAATAAGGTTGTTTGATAATAACAATAATATAATAAATTAATTAATGAAGGTGAAGCAGGAAATAAGGTTGTTTATACGAAAACTGTTGTGAAGAGAATCCCAACAAAAAAAAATTATTTTGACCAAGGCATGATAATATCACAATTATAATTTTAATGCAATATGAATAGAAAATGATGAGATAAAAGAAGATAACAACGAATATTGAATACTATTAAAAATCATATGAAATAGCATTATAATAAAATTATTATAATATAATACTATCATAATATTATAAATTATTTGATTTATTAAGTATAGATTATTTGGTGTGAGTGAGATTTAGTGTTTATTAGGTTTTAAGTTCAAATCTTATGAAAACATGGGAGTGATGAAAGTCGTATTGGTTTCCAAATTAAGAGAAATATGGGGATAAGAAGGATTTATTTGATATGAAAAAGATGTAATTAATTTGGTATTAAATATGTATTAAGATGGATTCACTAAATGTGGTAATGAAGGATATACAAATATATTACAAAAATGTAATGTAATAACATTATGAGTATTGATATTATGTAATTAAACAAAAATTACTCATAACTGAGGAAAAGGATAGGTTGGATATTTGTGGATGGAGGAAGAAATTAAGAGTTGAGCTTTAGAAATGGTAAAGTGGGTAGGAGTGGAGAATGATGTAAAAGTGGGTAGAGACTTTAATTTGAAGACTGATTAATATTGGGTTTAAATAGAAAATTTAGAGAGGAAAGTTAAAGAGAGGTGTTAGAGATTTTGTGGCTTTTAGAGAGATATTGGATAGTGGGTTTCTTAGATTGACTTGGCTTGTAGCAATCGCCACGAATGAAATTACTCAGTCCTTTTTCTATTTCAAGGGATTCTCTCATATTGCAATAAGGGTAGAAAATAGATGATGCTCTGATCTTCAATTCATAAAAAATTATTAGGTTTTTAGAATTGTGGGAATGTTCAAAAATAGTTGATTTAGATATTCAATTGCAATTATTGTTATCAACTATATGCTCTTTAAGCCTACACCTTAAAGGTTCTTCTTGTTTGGTCTATGTAAGCTTTGACTTGATAGAATCTTGGGCCTAACATAACATCTAACTTGTATTTTGCATATCTAAACAATTGTTGAAGGTGGGGTGATGTTTCAAAACAAATTTTCTATTCTTCTTCTTTTTTGTAATAACATTAGAAATGTGATTGGTGACACCTTCGACGTAAGGAAGGGACAACCTAGTTATGGGGGTACGAGATTAAGAACCTTTCTTGGACTTGGGGTTGATGAAAGATTGAAGGGATCTTTTGATCTGGGGAAGGAAGTAACCATTGGCTAAGAGGGGTCTCCTGAGGTGGGCTTTTTCATTTTCAAAGAATTGGGCGGTTAAGTTTCAAAAAGCTTGAGTGGATGAAGTGTTGAGGATAACTCATTTTTTAGTAGGGTGATTTTAAGGACTAACATGAAGGTACTTATAAATGTGAGTCATTTCTTTTATAAACTTGGTGTGAAAGGGTCCCATAAGATTGGCATGAGATGAGAACATCAAGAAAAGTGAGTAAATTAGATTGTTGAGTTTCCACTGTAAATTGGATTTTGGAGGAGTTGTTGAGATAGAATAGAAATGATTATAGTGAAGGAATTCCATGGAGCTAGAGTAAACCACTCATTTAGAAGATAAATTTATCTTTTTTGTTTGACATAGAAAACATAAGGGATGCAAGAGTGAAGAGTGATAAGTAGCCAATTCTTCAAAGCAAGCTCCACATTATGTCTTGTCTGTTTACGCTCAACCATGGATCATATTCACCTCACCCGATGCTTCTCCATTGAAATTAATAGGTAGAAATAGAGGGACACTTTCCCTTATTTTTATCAAAGATAAATGCTAAACCCCTTTTATGCTATTTTCTATCACAATCTTCCTTTCTCATTTTTTTTGTTTGTTAATCAAATGCCATATCATATTTTATTTTTTTTACTTAAAACTAAAACTTTGATGGAAAAAAAAATTCATATCCTTTAATTCTTAACATGATTAAGGTATTTGGTATGGATGACATGAAACAAAGCTATTTTTCAGAATATATTGTCATCTACAAGTCATAATGTAGCTCAAACCCTTGCCATTTTGAGCCATTTTTTTCAAGTGTAAGGCTCAACTCCTATTACAGTGATTAGTGAACTATTTCCTTATCCATCCCAACCATGGGCTTATTTTGGAGCTTAGTGCAATTAGGGTAAAAGGAGTGGAGGTAAACTCATCCTCTTCTTAGCTAATTCTCATTCTTTCCTGGTCAAAATGGGGTTTAGTCTAGGGACAAATAAGTAGGCTAGAATTTTCAATGGAAATGTCTTTTGATTTTTGCAAAGGAAAAATTATGCTCTAGATTATTTGTTTATGGGGCTTCTCTATTGATTATAAATTGGATTAAAAAAAATCAAGTATGTAAAAATCTTCTCCTTGCACCACCTGCTGAGACATTAAGGATCAAAGACAAATTCACTTACACTTCTATCACTCACGTATATAGGGAACACAACTAGAATGCATATTGCTTATCAAAAGAAGGGTTGAATTTAGAAAAATACTTGTGGAAGGTTTGAGAGGACAACACATATGATTAATTTCATAAGCCCTTTAGGCACCCCTTAGAAAGGAAAGATTGAATCATGGAGCTTTCTGACTTATGCTACTTTTTTCTCTTCATCACAAACTATTTATATATACTACATGTTATATACAACTGAAATTGTTATTTCATTTCATGATATGATGCTTTGAACTATTCCTCTAACAACCAACCATTTTTTTTGAAATACCAGTTCACTTTTTTGTATAAGAAGCAATAAGAAATTACAGATTATATGCTCAAAACAATATGAATACACTCTAAGTGTATCTAAAAAATGTAATATTTGATCATTTTGAAAATGAATGAAAATTACAGGTTTTTTTATTTGGAAAAAACATGATTAAGGTATTTACAATTTGTTTTTTGAAACTTTTGCATTCCTTTGCCATTTTTTTTAGGCTGACATAATTTTGTTTATATATTTTCATTTGAAATTTTATAGGTTTCCACCATATAAATTATATATGTTTACTTATTTTTGAGGTTGTTTAAGAGTTAAATTTATACTAAGATATTCAAAACATTTATCTACATATTTACTTCTTATTCAATGACCTAAACCCAACCTCATTTTTTTCCATTTTCTATCATTCATTTATAAAACCTTCTTTCCAATTACCCCTCTTAAATATAAAAACAAATTACACCATGTTTTCACTCATTTCTCAATTTTATGGTGAAGGAACATAGTTTGCTTCAGGCCATAGTATTTTGTTTTAATTGAAACTGTAAGTACTTTAGCTCATAGTGTAAAGCGATTATATTTTAGCAAAGTATGATATTATAGCCTATTTATGTAAGTTCATGCCATGGTACTACTGGGTTGAATGGAATGAAATATATATGTGCATTTGTCTCCACACTAATTTCATTTCTAAACACTTTGATTGCATTTTCATATTGTTTAACATCAATTGAAATCCAATTCTTAATTAGATAACATAATAAAGTAATAATAAATGTGTCAAAGTCATATCCTAAATATGTGTACCCCTTCCAACCCATCATCCTCCCTCAAGTGAGATATATACCTTCTTAAACACTCTATCACTAGAGGATATTGGAGAAAAGTTATAGAATATCATTATTAACCACTCTACCACTCAAGAAGATTAGAGCAATGCTAAAGAGTATCATTTTCTCAAATCCCACAATAAATTAAAGAAAATTAAAGTTGAACCATTCACAAAAATAACAATTTTTAGTTAAGAGAGTCATACTTCTATTTTGTGTATGGAAGGAGCTCAAAATCAACCTAAAGGAATACATATTACTTTGCATTAGACTTTCCCCACATACTTCACATGCATTCCTTTTTAATACTTATGAAAAAACTAGTTATTTATTGATTCATACTTCACAATTTCTATCCTTAATCTTCTGTTTCCATTAACATTAAGATGATAAGGACCATGTTGATTATAAAAAAGATAAAGAATATTAGTATATTATACATCAACAACTAACTAAAAATAAATATTGTTTTATTCAATATCAAACACAATTAATAAAAGTCTTTCATGTTCTAGAATCCTAAAGACCGATTCTAATGATTTTCAATTTGGAAAAGAACTAATTCCTCACCATGGATATTTTTAGTAATAGTGATTTCAAAGTCAAATTCCTAAATTTTGGAAGTTAGTAAGCTAGGTTCCCTTTAAGATCGGTCTAAAAAGACAAATGCTTCATGTATAGTAATGGAACTTCTACAACCAAGTGTTTTCGTAAAACATAATGCCCAATTTTCTTAGAAATTAATTAGCTCAGAAGAAAAAGTGTATTCCTAAAACATATTGCCTATTTTTCTTAGAAAGTAATGAGCTCAAGAGAAAGCTTTTTGAGTATGGAAAATTGAAACCCAATAATGTTTAAGTATTAATTTTAGAGTTCAAGAGAAAGCTTTTTGAGTATGGAAAATTTAAACCCAAAAATTTTTAAATATTAATTCATAAAATTAATCCTTGTTTCAAGCTCTTTAGTCATCTAACTAAATTGAGACAACTAAGAAAACTTTATGTATAAATTAGCATTGATGTGAAATTATTTAAAACATGAAGCTTGGCTAAATATGGAAAGCAGTGATATCATCATCTATATATTAAAATTCATTTCAAGGATCTTATCTATAAATTAGTCTCTTCATAAGTACTTAAAGTGCCATGTTTGATAATTTTAGTAAAAATAAGCACAAATACACATAAGTTTATCTTCCCATGAAGGTTTAGATTGATTTCTTTGAAAGGGGTGATTTTGGATGGTTAAAATCCATTTAGAATTAATGTTTATACCATTTTTTTAATTTCTATGACCTGACAAAATACTTGCTAGCATCCAATAAACATCCACGTTTCCTACATATAATGAAACCTATCTCAAATGAGAAACTGATCTTCATGCCTTTTGGAATAAACAAACATGTAAATTTGGATTATGATACCAATCAAACCATTAAAATAAATGTGCATAATGCAAATAAATGTAGATCTACAACAATTAACTCAATGACTATTACAACAATTAACTCAATGACTATTACAACAATTAACTCAATGACTATTTTGTGTTATGCAAATGCACCCAGTCTAGTGGTAAAGGTAGTTTTGACTTTGTTTCTCGGCATGGCCTTGATGCAACTTTAATCTAATTGTACTTAGAGAAATTATATAAAAGAGACATTTTTTTTAACTATAAATCAATGTTTTTAAAACCGGAACCGGTGATCGGACCAGTCCACCTAATGAACTGGTTTACCGACCGGAACCGGTCTAACCGGGACTGGTTTGGTCTAAACGAACCGGTTTTAAAAAATACATTAAATAATTAATTTTTATTGAAACAAAACTATTTTTAAGATGTAAAACCATGATTCCAAGCAAATAGAGACAAAATATGCAAAATTTGCTCATTTATATACCATGTAAAGGTGAATATATCAAAATGACACCAAGTACAATACATATCATCGATAAAATAGCAAAATACATAAGAAATGAGGCTCTAAATGGCCTATAAAGTCCAAAAACAATGCTGCAAGCTGCAAGCTATGAGGCCATTGGCCTACTACAAGTCTACAATGTACAAATGATCAATCATCAAGTTCATCACCACTACTAGACATAGGATCATCATCAAGAGCTACATAGACATCATCTGGTTTAGAGTCCGAGGATGCCTCAGCCTGATCTGCAAACTCAGTATCAATGCCACCAATGAAAATAGAAGTGGACCTAATGGAAGCACGAGTTTGTCAACCTGCATAACTAGTGCCTTCCATTGGTTCTTTGCCTTTCCTTGATGCCGCTACTGATCCTAGTTTTGATGCCACCACATAATCTGCATCATCCCCCGCTAAAGCCATGTCGATATCAAAATCAGCCTCAAACACAAGTTCTTCAGTCTCCTCCACCCATTTTGATGTTGGATCAATATCGTCCAACACAATGGGATCTAGATCAGGAGTTTTGCTCATCATTTGGAGCTCCGATTGCATTTATTGTTTACCCCCAAACCATGAAATCCTGAAAATCATTAAGTCTGCCGAATTTTGAGTGAAATCTAAAATTCTAGTTTCTCCATATGAAATCCAATGAGGTCGAAACCACTCTCAAACATCCTGAGTCATTTCATGGTAATGTTAAAAATTTAAGTAAAAGGATGAAAGTGAAATTTAAAGGAAATGTCACTTTTACTTTAAGAATTTAAAATTACCATTAATTGCCAACATTTTTAGGGTTGAAACACCCTTAGTTTTCCCCCAAAACCCCTGAAACACAATGAAAAATATGCTTTTTTAACTTTACGGTGGGTGTGCCTAAAACCGGCCGGTTTGATACAAACCGGTCGGTTTTGTCCTAAACCGGCCGGTTTTCATCGGTTAGGACAAAAAAATGGCAAAATGGCCTTTCCAACCGGGTTTTTTGGCCGGTTTAGACCGGTGGCCTTGCTAACCAGCCGGTTAGACCGGTAACCGGTTTTTAAAAATGGTTTTGAAAACACTGCTATAAATCTAGTAAATAATTGAATCCGTGTTAAGAATTGAATCCATGTTAGGAAAATGAAAATTATCATTAATAGTTTCTTGGTTTAATACTATAATCTTTGTGAGGGAAAATGTTGTCATTATTTTTCCTCATTTAGACCAAATCTTTCACACGCTTTAGAGTAGATAATTATGAAGATGAAATTACCTTGAAGCATTTTGTGGAATTCTTTCTAATCATTGGAATCAATAGTACATTTCCTTTGTGTAAGTAGATTAGAATATTACATGAGGAGTATTGACTTTTGTATTATCCCAAGTCCAAAACCATGTAAAACTTTACAGTAGTATGGAAGCACATCCCAAAACTCTATAAAATGGGCATGTAATATTCTCTTCATCAATGCATTTGGATCATACATATTTCGATAAGCTTTTAAACCTATCTTAATATAAGCTCTCTAAACTTAATTTAGAATACCCATTTCCTTAGACTTGAGGTCTTAAATTAGTCATTACTTGGAACAAAAATTTTAGAGTAATTGCTTTGGGATAAACATTATTCTTGAATATACTAGGAAATTATAGAAAAATAATTCCCTTGCTCTACCATAAACTAAAAAAATATCATCATCATGATAAGAATCTACTAAGGCTCATGATTATCAAATACAAAAGGGTGACAAAGAGGAAAAAAAAACATCACAATCATGGCTATATTTCAAGTATTTCTTCCTTACCATAGAGGCACAAGTAGGTACCATGTAGGCTAACACTTTCAAGTCCATTTAAAAATAACTCAAATTAAACGATATGAATTTTTGTACTTGATGTACACTACTTGAACATTTGTCTTGAAAATATTTTTGTTAGGTGTGTATATTATCTTTACTAATTGTATTATCATCTTTAAATCAAAAAACACATAAAGGTGATTATGATCAATTTAGATGGATTCATATAACTATAAGTAAACAAATCTAAACTATACAATATTGTTAGTACCTGAGATATTGAATCAAGAATAGTTTTAATGTGCTTTCCTTAACACGGAGTACACAATTATACTAGCACCAATACCTTCATTAGATAATCCTCCATCACGCTAAATATTCTAAACTTGATCATGATTCAAACTTGGCTAGAGGATAAAGGCACCTTCCACTTCAATGAAAATAGGTACCTAGTTTTTTTAATATGTGGGATTACACGATGTAAGTAATTGGTAGTGCAATTGCACTATTAGAAAATAGAATTTATTTACAGGTAATAAGAAGCATGCATACATAGAAGGAGAAAGAGCAGAAAACTAGTAGTAGAACCAACAATAACTAGTCTATTGTTATATCAAACCAATTATCTCGAAATACATCATCAGTTCAAATCTATTTATACATTTGTTTCAATGGAAGCCATTTTAAACTGTGGTAAATATGTTGGTTGGTTAATATGTCCTAATGGTTACCTGTCTCATATATTTAGTTGACTTATAATCACAATTAATTGACTCATTACAATGGGTTTTCTTATTGACATATTTGACTAGTCAACTAGGCCCTCTAACATCTCCCCATTGATTCATATTAGATCAATATACCATTTTACATCCTTGTTGATGCTTTTACGGTGGAAAAATTGAAGGAATAAGGTCACGAGATAATTTATACTGATGGTTCCCAATTTTTTGAATTAGGGTGTAAAATATTCTTAAAATAGTTTGAGGTTGCAACAACCCTTTTTGTCAACCCTCTTTTAAATATTATGAATTGTAAAACTAAAGTAAATTAATGTGAAGAATAAACAAGGATTACTGGTTATGATGGGACACAGATTCATAGGTCTGTAGAAGGAGGTGCTTCTTTCAATGGATATCTTACATTTAAACTACCACCTAAATCCGTGTTGGAGGAGATTGCCTTGCTGCTTGTAGCTAATGGAAGAAATGTGCTCCTAATCATAGGACAAGTCTACATGAAAACATCGTGGGTTGTGTTGACACTGAACATGAAAGAGGATATTGGTTGGAAAAAGTGGAGGAAGGGGAATAGAAACATTTTTGCATAAGAGGAGGAAAGGGGAGATTACACATTGAGAAAATAAGAAGGGACAAATCTTTTCCTAGCCTTTGTATTCTTATATGTATGTGGGATTACAACTATGTCTATCCAGATACTACATTATGCATAATATTGTAATGTGCCTATGTATTACTTGTTGAGGTCGATGCATGTTTGTGTCTCAATGCGAGAAGATAGTTGAGTGGAGTAATGATGCCCGGGCAATAGCGAGGCCAAGAAGAATGTGGGGCTTGTTGGATAAGAATCACCTAAGTTTTGGCTTGTTTTCAGGTCTTAGTGTTCATTATTTGTGCAAGTGAGAAAAAAACCCTTCACTTACATTATAGGTTACTTATAACCCTAACAACAATATATGGTTGTGTCTATGCTTTAGAAATATAGCAAAGTGTAAGAAAAATACTGCAGCAAAAGATAGGATGAAAATAGAAACATATAACATGAAAAATAAAAGTGTAGCAACCCAATGGATAATATGAATAATCAATTTATTAATAATGAAAATATAACACCTTTGATGAGAACTTATAAAATTGTGTCTATGGATCCCCCTTTGTGCGATGGGTCCTTCTTGATCTTGTGCTTCAACAACATGCTTCTCTCTCTCAATGTGTGACATGCAATGGGCAAAGAAAAACAAAACAAAGAAGTTTGAACTCAAATGGGAGCTCAAATGCTATGAGATGATAATGGAGATGATGAAAATGGTCGTTTTCAAGAATGGAGAGAAAACTGCCTATTCATAACAAAATATTGGAATAGATTGAGAATTAGAAAATAATAAAATATTATCGACTAAATCAAAATATAGCCGTTGTGAATGTTTTATTATATTTTTTGAGAGGGAAAAGATATTCAAAATGGTCAAATATCTTTATTGAGAAAGTGGTTGAAGTAATTAACAAACAAAAATGATTTATTAATATGAATTTGAAATAATTTTCTTTTTGCTGAAGCAAGAGCCAAACCTTCTATTTCATTAATTCAAAAGAAAATTTACATAGTATACAGAAACCTGTCAATTTATACAAACTCAGGAGAAAAGGTAATCCTACCAATGCTTAAGACCCTCCATCTAACCCCAGAAAACCCCAAACCCATGGGTAAAAAAACCTCGAAGGGCAACAAGAACTAGACCAACAACACCCCCGGAGCTGACCAACAATAGTGGTCACCCCTGACCACCCAAATCACCCCAAGGATGGAAAAGGAAAAGACGCGCCATCAAGATACAGAGAAATGACCCACCTAGCCCCACTAAACAACGCGAATGATCCCAACCGTCAATCGAAGTTGTTGGATCCAATGGCCAGGAGCCATATCTCATTGCCATACACAACTGAACCTTAACGAGTGATGAAGGGCGGTTTCCAATACTACCACCCTACCATGTGTTACTGCCAAAACTGCAAAACCACTAACCACTTTACAGACGCGCGATCGCTCGAAAACCAACTAGGGACAAGATTTCAAGCTTGAAAGTGGAAAGAGGGAGAAAGCCAATTGTTATACATAATTACCACTCGTTCTTCCTACTCTTGCAGCGAAACCAGAACCTGATCCAGAGTATGTTGGGGAACTGACTCCTCAAAGTGCCAACCAAAAACCTGGGGATCCCTGTCCAATTGCTTCGGGGTAAAGTGAGACCGAAATTAACTATCCAACCTTCCTGTTTCATCCTGTAGGGCTGAGGGGGCACAACCCGGCTATGTCAATTCCTTTTATTCAACCTAGCCTGAAATCGAAAAACTTCTCTGTCCTCAGTAGCTTGATCTTCGCAGATAGCATTTAGATGAATTTGAGGCATCTCTTGCCACTTTTTAGCCATCCCACAGTCTGCATTGCACAAACATTGATTGACCAGTAATTCTGCTAACTTATTGGCATTACGACGAACACGGTTGAAACTTATGATTCAAAGACCCTGGAGATAAACTTGGATTCTTTGATAAACCTGGATAAGTTTCTAGTGATTTGAGACTCTCTCTGACCGAGAACCACTGCTGATTCTTTTCAAAGAGTTAATGGTTATCTCAGAGTCCGCTTCTACAATCACATTTGTGCGATGGTTCTGAATCAGAAACTCTAGACACTACTCCAGAGCCATCACTTCCACCATGTGATTGGTAGATCTTCCTAAATGGTAGTGGAAGATAAAGATAATTATTCCCTCTTCATCCCTTAAAACTCCTCCATAACAAGCAGTTCCCAGGTTGCCTTCAGAGGCACCATCGATGATATATTTCAGAAATCCTATTGGTGGAGGTTGCCAGAAGCCCTTCTCTGTCACCATATTTGTATCCTTCTTGTTTCTACCTTGAGGAATTATCCCTTACATTCCTAGTTGCCTGAGATTTCTCTGCTCAGTCTTCGAGGGGGGATTCTTGGGGATATTGCGAACAATGGAGCTGACTGTCTCTCTGAGTTGTTTCAAGATAAGATCAAAAAGACGATGTGGTGGAGACTTTTAATTCTTGAAAATTCTTTTATTTCTTTCTTTCAAAACATTCCAGATAATGAAGCAAGGAGTGAAGGCCCAGGCCGAATTAAGGAACTCATTCTCTGTATAGTTACTTCTCCATTGGTTAAGGGTATTTGTGATACTTCCTCTGTCCGTATCCGATTGATGGAAAATTGAAGAGAATGAATCCCACAGCCAGGTGGTGTAAGAGCAGTTGTTGAGAATATGTTCCATTGTCTCCTCCTGCTCATCATAGAGCTGGCATCTGGAAGGCCCCATAACTCCTCTTCTCCTAATGTTGTCCCAAGTCAAGATTTTCATATGATGAACCAACCACATAAAAATCTTGATCTTCATGTAGCCTTGGTGGCTCCAGAGATGCTTCCAGGTCTTGTCTAGAACACTGGAACCAAGCCCGAGGAGAAAACCTTTTACTTCCTTAAGATTAAAGGTGCCTTTCTTGTTATTACCCCATCTCAATTGATCCTACCCCTCTGTTACTAAGATAATTCTTTTCTTTATCAAGCCCCCAAGTGCATCTACTTTGATTTTTAAGGGGTTGTCCTCTCTGCAGTCAATTTTTCTCCAGCTTCTCCATTTTCCAGAGATATGAGTTAGATCCCAAAAATCCTTTACTTTGATCAACCCTTGGGAATCTATTTCCTTCTTGAGGCTTAAAAACTTGTCTGTTAATAGCGTTGGTTCTTGTTTCCATTTGTTTTCAAAAAAGAGAGCTAGATCTCCTACTCTAATTTCCCAGATACTATTTGTTTGAACTGGGCTTCTGTTTTCCGAGGCTCTATTCTGTATGTAGGAGCCTTTTATAATTCTAGACATTCTTATGAGATCATTAGTGTGCCAAGAGCTGGCATACTTCTCTTTCCAAATCCTGGCCCAAAGGGCTTTTGGCTCTTGAACCCATCTCCACCAAAGCTTGGCTCCTAGAACTTTACTAAGAATCTCCTGATCGTCCCACCCTAGACCCCCATGACTCTTGGGTTACATATTTTTTCCCAAGAAACCAGGGCCCATTTCTTCCTTGTTTCTTCCTTTCCCCAAAGGAAATATCTTTGTATATTCCTGAGTTGCTCTAAGATACCTTTGGGCACTGGGAGAGCTTATAACATGAAAACCGGGATAGCTTGTAGAACAACCTTTGTCAGAACTAACCTACCTACAAGGTTCAAGGCTTGGAAGGTCCATTTATTGACTCTATCCTGCAACTTATTAAGCATCGTTTCCCATATACTTTTGTGCATGGATCTAGCTGTAAGAGGAACTCCTAAATATTTTTAGGGGAGGGAATCTCTTTGGAAGCCAAGAATTCTAGAAATATTTCTTTGGATAACAATGTTAATATTTAAGAAGAAGATTTTTGACTTAGAGATATTGACTTCCATACCAATAGTCATGGAAAAATCCTTAAGGATTTGATTGTAGTCTGAAGCCTCTTTGACTGTAGGGATTCCTTGCAGCAAGGTATCATTGACAAACTGTTGGTGAGACAGAGCCATACCATTCTCAAAAACTTGAAGACCCGTGATTTTTCCCATGGTCTTGGCCTGCTTAATGGATTGCCCAAGTCCTTCCATCATTAGAATGAAGAGAAAGGGAGAGAGTGGGTCTTTCCGTGTGAGGCCTCTAGAAGGAGTGAAGATCTTTGAAGGAGAGCCGTTTACCAGAATAAAAAATCTGGAAGAAGTCACTAGCGCCATGACCCATCTGACCCAGTTGTGGTCGAACCTAAAGGCAAGGAAAACCTTCTTGATGTAAATCCAATTCACCTTGTCATATGCTTTGGCTATATCCAATTGCATGATCATCCATGCTTGCCTTTTGCTAGTTAGAATGTGAACCACCTCATGTGCTTGAATAATGTTGTTTAAAATCTATCTGCCCTCCACAAAACTTGATTTCTCCTCTAACACTAGCGAAGGAAGGAGAGGTTTGAGTCTATTAGCCACTACTTTGGATATTATCCAGTAAACCACATTACATAAGGCAATAGGTCTATACTTGTCTGCAGTTTGAGCTGAGTCCTGTTTGGGAATCAGGGAGATGAAGGAGGTGTTGAGGGTATTTAGGATAGTTTTGCTACTCCTAGAATCCTCAACCACATTCAAAATGTCCTCTTTGACAATATGCCAACAAGCTTAAAAAAATTCCACATTGAAACCATATGGGCCTGGTGCTTTGCCATTTTGCATGTCTTTGAGAAACTCACTTACCTCCTCTTCAGTAACTGGTCTATTGAGGTTAAAATTGTCCTCTCTGAACACCAACTTAGCGATATGCCTTATAATTCCCCTGATGGAATGCTCCCTATATAGAATGTTTTCCCTAGTGATGTTCTAGAAATTTTGAAAAATCATAGCTTCAATATCTTTATGAGTGTTCAGAATCTCCCCTTCCTTGTCCTTAATTGTTGAGATTCTATTGTGATCTCTGTTAGCCACAGTGGATCTGTGGAAAAATCTTGTATTCTGCTCTCCTTCCTTGAGCCATTGAACTCTGGATTTTTGTCTCCAAAACATTTCCTCTTGTTTGCATAAATTTTCCCAATCTAGATGGTACTTATAAGCCTAATCACTTTTTACTTTGTCAAATCCATCTTTTATCAAAGCCTGGTTGAGTTCTAGAATCTTGATTTCCACTGATTTTTTTGCCACAAAAATGTTACCAAAATCCTTCAGGTTCCATTCTTTAAGTCTGAACTTAATGTGCTCTAGTCTTTTATGAAGGAGGTACATTTTAGATCCTTAGATTTGCAAGTCTTCAGGCCACCATTTTTCTACGTTACTAGTGAAATCTAGGTGGGAGAGCTAGATATTTTGAATTTGAAGGGTCTATTCATGGGAGAATCTATACCCTTGATTTTCAATTGAATCGACCAGTGATCTGAACGTCCAAATGGAAGAACTCTAACTATTATTTATTTATTTATAAGCATCAACTCCTCTGATATCATAAACCTGTCTAACTTAGATGCCACCAGTGCCTCACCTCCTCTTTTGTTATTCCATGTAGAAAGGCCATTGCCCGATTTTGAATCAACCAAATTCATATTATCTATAAATGATTGGAAATCTACGGAGTCTTTGCTAAGCACTATGGTACCTCCTTCTTTTTCCGAGAGAGATTTGATCATGTTGAAGTCCCCTCCCATGATCCAAGAAATTATAGCCTGTATGTTCCTGAGGTCAACAAGGGCTTCAAGCAATTTGAGTTTATCCTCTATTCTTTGAGGATCATAGACATTTGTGGCCAATAATGTTTCTGAAACCCCTACTGGTTGAATGACCACTGATAGGTAATTTCTTGATGCCTATGCATCCATTATGCTGACCCTTTGGGGATTCCAAAGAGTGAGAATACCCACTGTTGTGTTCTGAAATTTATCCTCTAGAAACTCAAATCTATTGAGCCAAAAACTATGTATATGTGTTATTTTCAGAATGGAACATTTCGTTTCCTAGATGAAGATCATATTCGACATATCTTGTTTTATTCCATAACTAGGCATTCTTTGTTTTCTTTTACTGCCTAGACCTCTGATATTCCAGGATGTGAAATTCATATTTAAAGACTTCTAAAGGAGTAACTAGTTAGGTCTTTCATCTTACTCGAATCTATCATTAGCTTTCCACACTCCATCAAAATCTCCTTCTGCTTTTTCCAGCCTCTCTTCTTGCCTGCATTTCTAGTAGCTAATCCTGGGGTAGATTTATTTATTTTCACTCCTCCGTTTTCCTGCTTGTCAGAGGTTTTTCCTGTGCCTAACTCACTTTCTTGTGTCTTCCATAAAAACAAATGATGTATTATATTGCAATCCTCTTGAGGTAATGAATCTATCCCTCTCGTGGTTCCCTGCATCAAGAACCCTTCCAGATCTAGGTGTTCCCCTTCTAGAATTTCCTGAAGTTCGTGGTCCTCCAGATCTGTTTCACTTTGGGTCATTTCCAGATCCATTTCTAGTTCAATTTCACTCATCATAGTCTCTTTCTTATTACAAATATCTTGTGTTGGGTTGTAGTTCTCTTCCTTCTCCTTTTCAATAGAGCCTTCCTCCATTCATTGATCTTCATTTGCCATTTCTTCATTTTCTTCTAGTGCTTGAAACCTATTCTGATTGGTCTTTTGCCCCTCATTACGCTTTTTTTTTATCCCTTTCTGCCTTCTTTTCCCTTACTTTCCACTTTCTGAAAGTTTTATGTATCCTTCACTATATTAGGTTTGCCCTTGTTGTCTTATCTACTAAGAGAGCAATATCTAATCAAGTGACCATGTTCGTGGCATTTCCGACATCTAAATGGGATATGCTCATAATCCACAGTCTGCACCTATTCCTCATAAAAAAATTCCAGGATAATTTCATCCGAAAGAGCGCCTGATAGATCCATTTCTACACAAATCCTAGCATAGGAAGTGTATTTACCCTGTCTTGTGGCTTCCAAAGCTTTAAAAATGACCTAGTTTATTGCCTATGGTAGCAAGCGATTCATTTTTCCAGTAATCAAGATGTAGGGAATAGAGCCTTACACATACAGGTACAGAGTTGAAAGTCTCCCTTTCTAGAATGAAGTTCATCATCCACGACCACATATAGAGGCCCGCTGCTACATAAAAGTAGGGTCCTCCTTCGAATATTCTATCTTTATCTCCAATGTTAGTGAATAGCACGGTAAAAAATCCCTTTGACAAAAGATGGAGATCAATGCTACCTTTGGGCTTGCATTGGTATTTGATCCAAGTCTGTAATGGATTTTTAGTGGGCCATAATCCCATGAATTTGTAGATTATGGCATAAGTCCCAATGTGTTCCTTGTGTGCCTGCAGAGCAGGATCATTTAACACTACTCTAGGAGTAATCTCTGTTTTGGGTTTGCAGGGTCCCTTTTGCTTTTTGTCTCCTTTTCCCTGGCTTTTGTCTTCTTCCTCCTTGTCCTTAGTGCTACTATTTTCCTTGGACCTAGCCCCATCCGACTCCTTTTCTTTATTTCCTTTTTCCTCTTCATTTACTCATCTGACATTACTCAGTGGTGGATTGCCTCTGCTGGTAACAACTTCCATGTAGGAGGGAGTGGAGCTCCCTCATCTGCTACGCTCCATTGGGAGCAAACTTAGAGCCCCGCTGAAACCCTATCTGCGCGTCCCCAAGTCCGTTGCACTCTCGATCTCTTCCCGAATTTGATATAATTATTAAATAATGATTTAATAATTATCTCAAAAAGAAACTAGAAAATAAATAAGGAATAATAAATAAATAGTGATTTATTTAATTACGCAAGGTGATTAAGTGAAAAGTGATAAGAAATAATCATCAATAATTGATTAATTTTATTATTTCTATTAAAAATATTAAATAAATAATGATTTATTTAATTATTCTCATGGGGTTTTGGGATTTTAATGAGAAATAATATAGGAAAAATGATTCACTAAAATGTTTCCTTTGGTGAAAGTGGGTTTACCATGGTAAATGTTATCTTACATGATGTATTTCAATCAACCTAGTAATAAATGGTCGGTGATCATTTTTTGGGTGATAACAGACTACCCGCGAACATAAGAGTGTCAGGAGAAAATCATATGACCAAAATACATTGTAGGTTTCACTTTCATGAGACGCCGATGGGGGGAGAGAGAGAGAGAGAGAGAGAGAGAGAGAGAGAGAGACCACACTAAAGTAAGGAAAATACGGACAAAGAATGGAGGGGGAAAGACCTAATTATTTGATAGAAGTATTATTTTATTGGAAAGTACATAATCTCAAATGAGGCAAGGGAGGCATACCCATGCCTGCTGAGATAATTGAGTACAAATAATAATGGCGTTCCCAATAATGTGGGTCTGAGAAACAAAGCACATGGTACATGATATGTTGGCACTAATGGGCTAAAAAGTGATAAAATGATATAATGAGTCCCATATAAATAAGTGCCTGGAAGGCACAGCTCACAACTAGATATAATAACATTTGTTGATCTAAGTACATGAGACACGATACCCCCTTGAGTTGAGAGGAAGGTAGGATCGCAACCAAAGAAGCCTTGTTGATTACGAAAGGGATCTGAAGATTTGAATGGACCATCAGAAGGAGACAAACATGTTGTGGGCTATGTGAGTGGTGGAAACCGAGCAAGTCCAATATGAAAAACTAAATCTGAGGCCAATTCATGATCTACTGACATTCGGGCATGTGGGGATCTACCTTAAGGGCCACCCTCTCATGAGGTATGGAATATCTCACACAAACCCGAGAAATGTTGGGACAATCTACTGATCACTGGACCATCAAGTGTATTATTCTCGATCATGAGACAATGTGTTGAACTCGAGCATAGTAGTAATAACCAAGTCAAAGGGAAATGAGGATTTCCTTTGCTTTATCAAAGGTAACGAATAATGGTGAATGTGGGAACCAAGATACACCACCCTCTAAACCACTCTCTTGGAAAAGATGTGTTGAATTCAATAGAACTGGGCCTGCGAGAGTTGAGGCAATGATGATTCCTCAACAAATCAAAAAGGGATATAATAATGTGACTAATGGACTAACACCAGGGATGATGGGGGAATGATAATAATGGTAGATTAATGAATTACCTTGTCAGAGCATATTATGCATGGTTGACATGGTAGTGACCAACTCAATTCTAGACGGGATGATCAATTCTACTGAGACAAAGGCTTTTCAGAGATAGGTTAGAGTATCTAGAGGTTGAATGTGAGTGAAATGGGATGAATGCGATGCAAAGATGCATGATGTACTGTAACAATACTTGATGGGATTTTGAACAGACTCGATGGGACTCTAAATAGACTCCATTGATACAAGAGTGACTAATCTTTGATGCTATGAACAAGGGTGACTCTATGATGATGCCACAAGCGGGAGGCCTAAAGGGGACCATAGAATGATGAGTTAATAATGGTTACTCATGATGAAACTTGACACCAATGTTAACACGTGTAGAGGCAAAGTGATACCAGGGTACTTGCAACTCATATGAAGAGATTGGTTTTGATAGGTGGAAAAATGATACCTCATGGAAAAAGTGGCTTCATGGTGAAGTTTCAAGTTACCAAAAATGAAAAGAGACCCGTTATCAAGCTCGATGAGAGGTTTCTAATGGTGTTAATGGTTTTCCAAACTAATCTACAAGTTTCTCATAATCGTAAATGAAAAAACTAGGGTTTTTCTTGTAAAAGGGCTCCTTGCCCCTAAATCCAATTCACTTGCAAAGTGAGATGTTGGAGAGTTTAGAGAGGAGGTGGAGGCCCTAAATCTTTCCAACCTCAAAGTGGAAAAACCAACCATTAGAATCTATATTTTTGACTTTCAGGTAGGTAGCCTAGCCCTACTCATCAGCTTCTATGGATTAGATTTCAAGATTAGGGCTTCACTAGGTTGAGGGAAACTCTTGCTCTTACTCACTTCCATAACACACATGTTGGACCTTTTTCTATGCCTTCGGGCACATGAAAGAGGCCAAAAATTGTGCCAAACATATTTTTTGAAGGAAAAACTACATCCAAGACATAAGGGAAAACAATGTCAAGGGTTTCTTAAAAGTTGAAGATGAGGTCTAAAAATGTATGTTATGAATCTAAACTGAAAAATTATGCTAGTGTTTGACAAGTATGGTAGAATAAAATTTGGTATAGAGAAAATGATACTCTGATGATATTTACACAAAGATTTCAGGGAATCACGTGGTCAGAGGGGCACTAGCACAATAAGTGTTTCTTAAATTCCTAGAGAACCCATTGATGAAGGCTACTGAGCCACTTTTGCCCTAGATTGTGAGCGATTAAGACCCATATCAGCAGGTGTTTTTGATACAGGTACATATGATCGAGATCACTATCCAGAACATATACTTCTTGATAGGGTTGCAACCCTTGTGGGTGGTTGGAGAGATACATCTAGCATTGCCTCATGGGAGGCATATTAGGGAGTTTTTGGATCGTCACTATGTACAGGGTACTTAGGTAAGGGCATAAGTATCATGATACATGATTTGGAGAGACTCGGGCCACAAAGACCACATCAATGGTTTAAATATTAGGTAGCCATGCCTTCCATTGCATCACTGGAGGCCAAATGATGCTAGTAGAGAGTGTACTAGGAGGGACCTGGTAGAGTCCAAATGTTGTTGAAATAGTTGAAACATTAGTTTGGCCTATGAAAGTAGTGAACCAAGGATATATATTCATTTGGGATAGCTTTTTTCTTATTCTCATTTGAGAAAATCCCCAGCATTTGACCACATGTGCAAATCAATGATGGGAGCCCACAAGAGCCCATGATGTGTCATTGTGAGTGGCTATTGCAACAAGCTAGAGGTGGAGTCAGACATGTGTTCTGGACAATTATTTTTTATTTTTTTGATCAAATTCCACTCTATATAGATGACTATCCATATAGTGGTATGAACCTCTAGTGGGATCTTGATCTACCACATCCATCAGGATGAGCATGGGAACCAAATGGTAAGTGATAATTGTCATATTTTGATCACATCTATAATTTAGAAAAGAAATGTATGTGGTATTGATTTTGAAACCATTGACAAGTAGATATAACACTGGTGAAACCAATATTATATGCATGAAAAGCTGCAGCACCTCGGGCTATAGATCATAGGGGATATACATCACAGTAAAGGCCAAATAGTGATGCATTATTGGAGGATATTCTTCATAGGCTCGACTTGGTGCTGACCAGTGTGACAGATCATGAGTGGCATGAGCTAGAAGATCAGTACACAGATGCATGTATGAGAGTTCCCTCCAAGTGGCGATTTATCATGAGGCATGCAGTGATGGTTAGTTAGGCAATCAGAGACTTACGAGCTGGGGGAGAAACCCCATTGGCATGAGACCCAACAAAGTATAGTGATTAGAAAAAGGGGCATAGATGCCCCCATTTTTGTATGTATGGTGATAACATGCTATGGGCATGTCAGATGTATTTATTGTAGTGGAATACAAACACTATATGATGGATATTTTGATGCATAATTTTTTTATGTATCTTTTTTGATGATGTGGTTCACCATTTGTTTGTTTTATGAATGTCTTCTTATATATGCATGTGATAAGTGTTAGTCTAGAATATTACTTGCAATGGTATCTACATAGGTATTTTTTGGTTTAGGAACTTAATTGAATGAAGTGGATTCAAACTCACTTCCCAAGAGCTTAACTCATAGATATTTCCTAAATAGGACATGATTATGCACATGATAAATGCCATTCAATTACATGATGAGTAGAAAGGATTCAAGACAAACATGGTGGTGAAGCATGTGATGATCAAGGGAATTGGCTAACAAACCTATCACTACATCATATTCGGCCTAATTATTGGTAGGATATTTGTTGCAAGCATCATTGGAGTGGACTAATGAACGCAAAGGGTAGAAAATGGCCCAAGATTATGAGGCTAGATTCCTAGAGAAGCAAATCGCACCATCGACACAACTAATATATGGTGTGGATGATGGATCCATCTAAAAGGTGCAAGAAGACAATGAATGATATGATGGGAGATGCAAGCTACCAAAATGCAAAAAGTAAAAAAAAACACACATTTCAAAGGGAAATTCTATGGATATAATTTTTTCAAGTATAGTGCATTCCAAGGGTTGGGAAGAATCTCACCCTCTTGACCCTTTAAAAGGTATGCCCCCTTTCCTAACATTTACAAATGGTATAATGAACATGCCATAATGGTTCAATCTTCCCATGCCTTATGATACCAACATCTTGGCCATAGACAAGAACACAGTCGCATTCATGAAAGGCACGAGGATGGACTTTACCACCATACAGGGATTTGGTGCACTTTTTGGATGCTTCAGTGGTTTGCAAGGAAACTTGACAGCCTTCATTAGCATCCTCTAGCATTATAAGACTTTGTTGTAGAGGTTGGGTGTCTAGGAGAAGTTCAATGAAAAGGTCAAGGGAGGGGATTTCACACTCGATTAGTAAGATTTCCTCCTGTCCGTAGACAAGGTGGAAAGCAATCAACATAGTGGCAGTTTTAACAGAAGTTCTATAAGATCACAATGTAGGGAAAAGCATTAAATACCAGTTTGCCTTGTGTTTATTCATTGTCCATTGAAGCATAGTTTTGAGAATTTTGTTGACAACTTCAACTTGTCCATTGCCTTATGTCTAATAAGACAATGAATATTAGTTTTCAAAACCCAATAGTGAGGATATCTCATGCTAGATCACATCTTAAAAGTGTCCGCCATGATCATAAACGAACGTTTTTGGAACCACAAATCAAGCAATGACATGGTTAAAGAAGAAATGGGTTGCAGTAGTTGTGGTATTATTAAACATGCACATGGCTTCAACCCATTTGGTGAAATAGTGTATGACTATAGTAATATACTCATGCTTATTAGAAGTTGGGGTTGGACACTCCATAAAATCGATGGTCCATTTTCAAAAAGGACCAATTGTGATAACAAGATGAAGGGGAATCGGTGGAGCACATGCCCTGGGGGCATATAATTAGCAATTAGGATAATGTTTAACTGCCTCAATGCAATCGCTAAAGCAAGAAGACCAACATTATCCCACATGGATCATTTTTTGGGTAGTGGCCATTCCTTAGAGATGTCCACCACAAGCACCACTGTGATAGGCATTGTGAACTTCATTAGCTTCAACATGGGTGAGACAATGATGAAGGACAGTATCGGCACCTCGATGATAAATATAATCAACAAAGAGGAAGTAGAAATGGGCTTGATGTCGAATATGTCGTCGATCATCATGAGTAAGATGTAGGGAGAATTTTTGGTTTCGAAAATATATGAGGATGTCACCATAACAAGGATCAAGAGAGGTTATGGCGAACAAATCTCCATGTGGGAGGTTGTCATTTATCAATATATTTTCCACACCAGTAGGAAAGTTGGATATGAATTTACCAAAGGCTAAATTGTTTGTACTCTTGGGTGTGACAAATTCTAAATCAAATTCCTGGAGGATAATGACCCAGTGGGCATACTTTCCATTAATGGTTCATTGAATCAACATGAAGGCCATTGGGTTGGAATTAGTCAGAACCTTGGTGTTACATGTAATGATATAATTCCGAAGTTTCTAGACAGAGAACATGACATCCAGGGAGAAATTTTCTTCTTCGGGATGGGACGTATGGGGTCCATTAAGGTTCTTACTCACATAGTAGATGATGTGTTCATTTCCAGTTCCATCATTCTATATTAACACCCCGACAACTAAATAGGTGGAATTCAAAACATGGAATATGAAATATCTCACAATGTTAGGTGGGGTGATCAAGGGAGCGAAAGTAAGGGCACAATTGAGCGCATCAAAACACAGTTTAGCTTGATTGTCCCAAAAAATGTAATGTTAGATCAAAGTAGTCTCAGAAACCCATGAGCAGTGGTGGCATAGTCAGGAAAAAATCAGTGAAGAAAGTTGGTTTTGCCTTGGAGGCTATGTATCTAGTGAAGGGTATGAGGAGTAGGAAGTTTGAGAATAGCTTGAATTTTGAGAGGGTCAAGGGAAATGCCAACTTTGGACATAATGAATCCAAAAATCTATCTAGATGAAACACAAAAGACACACTAAAGGGGATTAAGGTGAATGTTATACCTGAAACATAGTAGGAAGATGATGCACGAATCATCAAGGTGTTGCAATTAAAGTTTGGAACAAGAAATGAGATAATTGAGATATGCAAGGATAATGTGAACTAGGTCACGGGAAAAATACGACATGGCATGTCGAAAAGTGGCCACATCATTATTCAAACCAAAAGGCCTAACCTTATAAGTAAAAAATTCCCATAGACTAGTGAAGTTAAATTTAAGTTGATCAGCAAAGTGAATATGTATCTCATTGTACCTCGAGAATCCATCCATAAAGGAAAGGACCTCCTGTCGCAAACACTCATTCGGTCTATGAAAGGTGTGGGGAAGTTGTCTTTCAGAAAATATTTTTTCCTATCATGAAAGTTCATGCCGAAGAAAATGGTGCCTTATTTATTTATAATGAGAACAATGTTGGAAACATATGTGGTCTACTCAACGAGATAATTGAAACCAACATACTTCACCTTATCGATTTTGGCTTGAATAGCATCACGCTTGAAAGGGTGGATATGAATTTTCTTCTGAATGATGGGAATGACATTGGGCCATGTGTCGATGTGATGTTCAACAATGGTAGGATCAAGTCGAGGGATCTCAAAATGAGATCAGGGAAAAACATCACCAAATTATTTGAATAACTTAATGTAAGCCTCAATTTCTTTCGAGGTACATCATGCCCCCAAGGTGATATTTTCTTCAACCCTTGGTTTATTCGAGATGTTAATATGAATGGTAGGTCAAATTTTTGCATTATATTACCCCTTCAAAAGCATCTCGTGTAGGAATGGGATTTTTGAACCAATCGACCTCACCATGGATGAAGTCTTTGGACTCCTAACATATTGATCATGCATTTTATATCCCAAGGATAATTAGGAGTGATCATGGCTTTCATGATGTCTTCATCAGAATGAAACATGGGAGGATGGGAGGGAGAAGGACTACATGATGAAGATGAACTTCTTGAAGCATCATCATGAGAGGCAAGTTTCACATGCACATTTTCAAAAAGGTTAGACTAATGACTAGTAGATGTGACATCCAATGATGTTGAGACTGAAGTGTCCTTCAAAGATGGTCGAAAATAAGTACCATAGGAAACTCCTAAAGAGTCTAAATATATCGATCCCATAAATGATAACACGTGGATAATAGGGGTTGAACTATCCATAATCGTCACATCAGGAGGAGGAATCACAATGGTTGGTTGTGAAACATCCTTCCTTGGCGAAACACTCGGACGAGGACCCACAAGTAGGGGGGAAGTGGAATCACTATGAGTGACACATAACTCATGAAGCACTTAAAGTGTATCGCAAAATTATTCAATATCGGGATAGTGATGGGAATAATGTCCATAATTATCGCATAAATGACAAGGGTTCTTCATGAAGAATGTTTTGTTCTTCTTGGTGGACTTACGTAAGGTAACATGGACCTCAGGAATGTTAGGGTCAGGAAAAGTATCATATACCACATTCTTAATATGAGGGAGTTTAGGAAAATTATTGGTGGAATTCCCAACAATATTGCACAAAGCACATGGATAAGAAGGCTTTGGAGGTTTAGGAGGAGTGGGATTTGTTTGGGTTACCTTGTCTTCGTTTCCCCTTTTCTAGGATTTCCCCCCTCACCAGATGCTTTCACAACAAGAATGGATTCCTTTTGATATTATTAAGGAGTTTAGGTAAAGTGTTGTGTGTGTAGCATGATTGTTCAGAGGTCTTTGTTTCATCTCGATGTATACCCCAAGACATTTCTACACCCCTCCACATGGGGGGTGTGGGGGGGTGCAGGGGTGGTAGTTGAAGATTTGCATATTGAGTAGTTAGATGTAAAGATAGCCTTTCTCCATGGGGATTTGGAGGAAGATATATATATGTAGCAGCCACAAGGATATGAAGTGAAAAGGAAGGAGAAACTAGTGTGCAGATTGAAGAAGAGCGTGTATGGCTTAAAACAGGCTCCAAGGGAGTGGTATCTAAATTTGACAAGTTTATGTCTGAACAAGGTTATACTAGATGTCACTCTGATCATTGTTTTTATCTGAAAAAGCAAAATGATGGTAGTTGTATTATATTGTTATTGTATGTAGATGACATGCCTGTTGTAGGGTCTAACATGTAGGAAATAAATGTGCTCAAAAGAAAATTGGAAAATTCATTTGCAATGAAGGATTTGGGAGCTGCAAAACAAATCCTTGGTATGAGAATCACTAGAGAGAGGAAAAATCACAAATTAACATTGTCTCAAAATGATTACATACAAAAGGTGTTGAAAAGATTTAATATGCACAATGCAAAACCAGTTAGTACACCTTTTGCTAGCCATTTGAAATTTAGTAAGGAAATGTGCCCAAAGACCCAAGAAGACATGGATTATATGTCTAAAGTCCCATATGCATCAGCAGTTGGAAGCTTAATGTGTGCAATAGTATGTACAAGGCCTGATATTGCACATGCAGTGGGAGTTGTAAGCAGGTACATGAACAATCCAGGAAAGGAACATTGGATGGAAGTGAAATGGATTCTCAGATATTTGAAAGGTGCCACAAATCAAGCATTATGCTTTGGTGGTTCAAAAATTTCTCTACAGGGTTATATTGACACAGATATGGCAGGTGACAGAGATAACAGGAGGAGCACTACATGATATGTATTTACAGTTGGTGGAACAACTGTCAGTTGGGTTTCAAAAATCCGAAGTGTTGTTGCACTTTCAACAACAGAAGCAGAGTATGTTGCTGCTATAGAGGCTAGTAAAGAAATGATTTGGTTACAAACGTTTATGGTGATTGGGTAAGGAGAATGGTATATGGGCACATTATATAGTGATTAGCCAAAGTTCCTTCATCTTGCAAAGAACTCAGCATTTCATTCCATGACTAAACACATATAGCTCAAGTACCATTTCATACGATCAGTGTTGGAAGATGGAGATTGAAGCTGGAAAAGATACACACTAGCCAGAATCCTGCAGACATGCTAACAAAAGTTGTAACCAGGGAGAAACTGAGAACATGCTCAGTTTCAATTGGTCTTCAAGGATGACGATGAAGATGAGAAACAACCAGGTCCAAAGAGGAGTCATTGTCCAGCAAATAAAGCAGCGATGGTGTTACCGGGAATAGTGTCCACTCGGATGCTGCTATTCCAACTAAGATTGATGGCTATCTTAGAAACAAACAAGTAAATTCTACTTTCATTTTCCTTTATGGAAATATATGAGAGTGGAACCAAAGAGACCAATCTTAGTCTTGCGCTTGATTTCCTTGTTTGATTCCTCTCCTTCTTGATAGAGCTTTGTCGCTTCTTCTTTCTCTACCCAGCTTAAAAGAGCACCTGTGCAATCACAGAAACATACTACTATCGAAGAACAAAGACCTATATTCATAAATAACACAGGATCATATATGTGTTAACCATACAAATGCATATATAAGCAAACATACAAGAATATGGAGGAAAACTTGAATAACTTTATTAAGATGAAAAGTAGCAAGAGGATTACAACCATATGTTCTAACCCCAACATCCTCCTCAGCAAGAAAGCCCTTCTTCACCCTCAATTTTAAAGCTTAGATCACCCAACACTATGAATATCCACCAGAAAACCAACATCAATTCTTCTACAAAGATACAAGAGTCCAGCCCTCTAGATCTCTGTGATGGAGGGAATCCATTATATAAATGATTGTAGGGGAGATGAGTCATCTTCTGGGGTCTTGATTAGTGTACTCTCTCTGATAGTTCCTGATTCCACTTGGAGAATGATGATCTCTTACTCATCCCTGGTCGAAAACAGAGAGGCAAGTGTCAGAGGGGAAGCTTCTGGAAGATTCCATGATCTTCCACCTCGCAATTTCTCCCTGCCATTTGTCCATTCCCGACCATCACACCCTACAAAGGAGCCATTCAGTATGCATCACACCCTGTACACTGGGAAGGTGATATGCATCGCACCCTCTGCACTGGGTTTTCAGTATGGTCTAGTTTTGACCATTTATGAGCAGTGTTTAGTGGAGACCTTTTGGGAGATGATGTAATCAACTGACCTTATTCCTTTAGGTAGTGAAGCAACACTTTTAGGGACTTAGGAGCCCTTAGTTTATGGACATTTATGATTGGGGTTGAAGTGCCCAAAAATGTTTATAATAGTTGCCCCCTAAAGCATGAGGTCATTAATCTTTTTGATGTCGGGTGAAATGCTTTACCATGAGGATCTGAAGTTTTTTCGAGCTAGGAGGTGACCTGTAATAAGATACAATACAATACATTATATTGACAACATTTTTTCATGATCTAGCTGAGGTGGGCATTCCCATGCTCAGCTTTATAAATTCATTTTCATGTACATAGGACAGACAATCATCTATGTGGTAGACTGGTGATTTGGACTCATCATCCCTTGATTAGGATGATCATCTATTCGGCACTGATGTACATTTGATGTCTTTATATTCCTGAATATATCGCAACCCGGATGGATGAAACTAGATCTGGGGTCTTCTAAACTCATTCAATCTTCACTCGGAGTATAAGTTGATCCATGTGAAAAATGTTCTGGAGTCGAACATGGAAAGACATTGCCTGATTACCAGCCAATGATGTAACTTGTTAACAGGCGCGAGAGGAATCACCAATAATGACAATGACCCTCAACGTACTACAATGCAATTTTCATGGTGTGAAAAAGGACTTGGTGTCAAACACCACGCAAAATCACTCGGTCGAAGGCCATTAATGTAAACCTGTCGCCGAAAGTGAGAAAATTGCCATTGAGGCATGCAAGCTTCAAAGTACTGAAAGGGTTGTTCCTAGGTCAACTTCTTGGATAATGAGCTGATGTCAACAAGAAGTGACCCGTCACTGGAGGGCCTTAATGAATCCCACATCAACGTTACAGAATGAAGCAAATGATTTTGGAGGTGAAAACAATATGACAATACAGGGTTCAGGGTGGCGGTCATGAAGGAATGGAGCATGAATGTATTGTAGTGGGTGAGACATAGGTGAATTGTCTGAATGACTTCTCTTAAACATATCAGTGACACTAACAATGGATTGGTAGCGTTAACCCCAAAGACGGATGGTGTGATGGACCAATGGTGATGTGAACGAAACAACCCAACCTAGCTTGGATGCGGAAGGAAAGTGTCATGTTCAAGAGCAACTTGCTACCAATAAAGTTTTTCAAGTTTTCTTCGCAATTTTCCCCAGTCATTGCAGACCAGTACCTCTTTATTTTTGTCAAGCTTGAGGAGGATAACATATTCTTGTTCTATAATCCGCCCTTTGGGCGAACCTATTGCTATATTTTAGTGAGCGTAGCGACAATGAAACCCATTCTCGTCCATTTGGACGAGTTTGTCGCTATTAGGTTTTAACGAGTTTAACGACAAAGATAACTCGGTCCTTTTCAATTTTAGAGAGTCTGAAATGGACGGAAAGGAGACTCTAAAGATTCTTTTTCATCATGTAATCCCTTAAGTGAAAAAAAGCATAAAATAATACGAAAGGGGTGAATTTTCGATATTTTTAATGAGCCAAACAAGACAAGCGCTCGATCTTTTTGTGTAATAATCCCTCAAATCCAAAAAGATTAAAATCTAGAGGAGGGATAACACTTTCGTTGACTTTAACAAGCCGGAGAGGCCAATCGCTCCGCAATATTTTCATATTTTACGAGTCAGGTTAAAAGAGCTTAAAGGAGACTCGTTTTCGAGGAACGAGTGATGATTTTGGGTAGCAACGGATTCTAGGTAAGGTTTGGAATTTTCCAATCACAACAGTGTCACAAGGATGGCTAGTAGAATCACTCTTCGCAGATGTTCCTCGAAAGTGTAAACAATCAAATGGAGGTGGATGATCGGCTAAAAAGAGAGTGGAGGTGGTGATGGGAACACGACCAAGGCTCAAAAGCTGGCGATAAGGCATTCACAATGGTTATTTACCGGTTCATTTTTTAATGAGATTAAAATCTGGGGGAAACATTTGCTCATGACTTATGTTTATTTTTTAACGAGCTTGAACTATGTGCTAAAACTACTCATGGGGGGTTTATTTTTTAACGAGCTTGAACCCAGTGGTAACACCGCTTGCCAGTCGTATAATAAGGATGTCTCATTCAAGTTACCATTTTGAAGGGGCTTGCACCTTTTGAAGTTTTGCCCCAAATCCTTTCTTTATGCAAGCTAGGAAAGAGGTCCTACAAATTTAAAAAATAAATGGTCACTCTTCTCTTACATGTGGAAAGGTTTTCATGCCCCCAGGTATAGCGAAAAATTCCCAGGTTACCATGAAAGTTCCCCGCGTAGCAGACAAAATGCTTCCTTGGCGATATCTACCGAAATAGACAAAGGTGAGTGGTGCAAACGCATGCCAATCACATAACTTTAACGAAGGTATATTATTCCAGCCTAATCCCATTTTCCTGTGAGGATGGGTGTCTAAGACTAGTCATATATCCCCCACGGAAACCCACTCTATACCCAAGGTTTTCCTACTGATACAGACCAGGGTGCATGCCCTCTGGGTTTCATTCACATCCTCCCGAATCACTCGCGCTCATCAGGTGGGCGGACTGGAGATTGATGACACATTCCCTACATGAAAAGACCATTTAGGGATGGCATTTTACTATTTTCAATGTGTGAACCGAGGAATGACATTTGGCCCATGAGCTTGACCATTCTACCTTCATGCGGAAAACACATTACTCTAAAGAGTGAGGAGATGATGGCTCCCATGCAATAAATATAGTCGCGTCCAAGGAGTAGATTATAATCCAAGGGTCCTTGAACCACCATCATGTTCATGTGAATGATTTTCCTTCTCAAAGTAATGGGCACATTTGGAAGGATCCCTAAAGGAGACTCGTTCCTTTGTCGAAGCCTGTCAGATTTGTCATTTCAAGCAAAAGCGATGGCGAACCAAGAACTTTCCAAGCAGTTGAGGAAAGGATACTCACAGAAGCCCCTTCATCGATGATGTACCAACCATGACCATTTCATAAGCTTGTACAATGATTCTGAATGGTACACTGGCTAGTAAACGGGGTCTGCCTAGTAGGTTCCAGTCGAAGGAAACGACTAGGTTGATTGGAGGTGGGACCGAATAGATGGTCGGATATGACTTTGATGAACTTCCCTCCTACGATAAAGGAACAGGTGGACTCCCCCAAGTTCATCGGAGTCTGTGTTTACGAAAAGAATTTGAACGGTGTTGTTCTCTTTCTCTTTAGTGACGGTATCATTCGAAGATGAATGCTCTAAAGGAAAGACCAGGTCAACTTCCATCACAACCTTTTAACTTTCATCTGGTATGAATTTAGAGGGTTCATTTTCAATGATAGACGCTTCGGCCGACCACAATGACAGGCTAGCCATATTTTCAACCAGTGGTGGACTTGGCAAGAGTTTTTTATATCTAGGAGGGAGTCGTAGTGGTGAAGCAAGACGATCATCCAAAACTCTTTTAGCTTCGTCAAGGAAGGGACAACAGTGGACGGCGTGATTTCCTTCACACAATTTACAAGGACATCTTGGATTCCTTTTCTGTCTAGGTGCTTCACTTTCACTAGTTGATGGTGTACACTCAACATGATCATTAGAGGTTGATGTCACCAGATTGTGCAAACGAGGAGACCAGTCCCTTAAGATCCGCGGGATGCAGGGACAATCTCGGTGATAGTGGTCTCCATTGCAAATGACACAAGGATATTTAGGTTAGATGGTGCGGTGTGAGGATTTTTGCTAGATGACGCTTGGTTTCCCCCTTTCGATTTTGGTTCCTTTTTCTTCTTTTCCTTTTTCTATTTCTACTTCTTCTTCTTCTCAGTTACTTAAATTTTAGCTTTATCAGCTTGATCAAGCGAAGAGGAAGGAGGAGAGGGAGAGTCAGACGAAGTAGAAGGTTGGGAGGTAACTATAGTGTCATCTAGTTGCTGACTTGACTGTTCAGGAATTACGGGATTCTGAACGATAGAGGTAGAGAAGAGCCACACAGGAAAACCAATCGTCAACCCTGGAAGTAACAATGTGGCCATATGGGGTGCACCAACATCTCCCCAAGAGGAGAAGGGACTAGGATTTCCTCCAAGGGGAAATCCTTGGTTGGTAGACTCCATTTTTCTCAACTAAAGACCAACGAGGGGAATTTTTTGATGTTATTTCGATTTAAAATAAATTTAGACGCTTTGACACAACTTGTTTTTTCAATTTAAAGAGTCGAGAAAAAACAAAAGATGACTCTAGTCGCCTTCAATTTTTATTGACCCTGAAGTGACAAGTGCTCAAAGGACCTTTTCCTTTAAGGAGTCTGAAAAGGAGCAAAATGGACTTCTCTGGAGATCTAGGTAGAGGGGATTACCAAACCAATCGCAGAACTGCAGAATATCTTTTACAGTACGGCAGTCAATCTTCTCGAATGATGTGTTTAGTGCATTGCGATCGATAGGGCGATAGACATGGCTTCCTAAGGATAAAGGATGTAGCCTATTGTGGTCTCCCAAAATATACTCGACAGTACGTGGGAGCACAAGTCTATACTAGAACTTGCCATCTTAGAGTGGAGGAATCACCCAACCAACAATGAAAACAACAGTTATCAAGTTTTACGACGCCGGAATACGTCTCTAGCCTATATCTCTAAATGTTGTGGGTTAGGTTCCAAAGCGTTGTTAGATTCATTAAATTTATTTTAAGTTGATCTTGCTTAAAAATTTTCCTTTCAGGTTCACCGCGTGATGTGTATACAATTCCTAAAATGCAGTCTAAGATGATAAACAAATGTTTAATCTTCTATTGGCAATGAAAATCCTAGCAATTAAGGAAAGAAAGTTAAGAATCTTTCAGCAAAGAGCACAAAGCACACGCTAAATGCACCGTCCTAAATCAAACCAGGCAGTCAAAATGCAAATGCACATGCATGTATTTATTTTTAGCCTTCTTAATGTATGAATGATGATAAGAAAGCTAAGTGAAAATCTGAATTATTTTTAAAGCGACAATACTCAACAAATTTCTTTCCAAAATGAAGTGAAGGTAAGAGAGACACTCTGCGATTTCAAAATGAAAATTGATTTTCGACACTTTAAAAACTATTAATTCAAATCATATGCAATAGTAATTGTATAATCAACTATCAAGAACAATGGGATTCTCTTCTATGACTAAAAATGATAGTTATGACACTTTCAGATCAAGAAACAATAGTTTGACTATGCTACTTCTTTGCAAAAGAGAACTGAAAATGGTGCACAATACATAAAAACACTTACAGTTCTTTTCACTATTGAGGTGGAATAATATAAGAGAAGGGGGTTTTCACAGAGATACACTGACCACAGACAACAAAAGTACTGAATAGGACTGCAAATAGTGAGGAAAAACCAAAGTTTGAAGGTAACGTTAAGCTTCCCTGACCATCGCACCTGTTACACAGTGAAACCAGTATGCAGCGCACCTACTGCACTCGCGAAGTGCGATGCATAGAGACTTCCTTGAAGGCAGGGTGCGATGGTAGGAGTGCGAAATTTTAAATGAGTTTTTACTCACAATTTGCAATTCAGTTCAGGGATTTAGGACGAGTAAGTGATGTTCAGTACATGTAAAACGCAGGGGCTGATCTAATGAGGTTACTAGAGCCACCAGTTAGGGAAATTAGACTGTTTGCAGATCGATTGTTTAATTCATAAACAAAATCTAGAGATAGATTGAAGCAGAATTAATCTACTTTGCATTTGTATAACAAATGTATTTCAAAGGCTAGCTAGCTTGGCTTCAGGCTCCATCTGTAAGTTTATAAAACAAACAAAGATAGGCTAATAAACAATCTAGTCGGTCCCTAGTGGAGTCACCATTTTGTTACCGGGAATAGTGTCCATTCGGATGCTGTTATTCCCACTAAGATTGGTGGCTATCTTAGAAAAAAACAAGTAAAGTCTACTTTCATTTTCCTTTATGGAAATAGATGAGAGTGGAACCAAAGAGACCAACCTTAGTCTTGTACTTGATTTCCTTGTTTGATTACTCTCCTTCCTGATAGAGCTTTGCTGCTTCTTCTTCATCTACCCAGCTTCAAAGAGCACATGTGGAATCACAGCAACATACTACTATCGAAGAACAAAGATCTATATTCATAAATAAAACACGATCAGATATGTGCTAACCATACAAATGCATATATAAGCAAACATACAAGAATATGGAGGAAAACTTGAATAGCTTTATTAAGATGAAAACTAGCAAGAGGATTACAACCATATGTTCTGACCCAGCATCATCCTCCAGCAAGAAATCCCTTCTTCACCTAAATTAAAGCTTAGATCACCCAACACTATGAATATACACCAGAAAACCAACAACACTTCTCTACAAGATACAAGATTCCAGCCTCTAGATCTTTGTGATGAGGGATCCATATATAGATGATTGTAGGGAGATGATTCATCTTCAGGGGTCTTTATTAGTGTCCTCTCTCTCAAAGTTCCTAATTCCACTTGGAGAATGATGATCTCTTACTCATCCCTGGTCGAAAACAGAGAGGCAAGTGTCAGAGTGGAAGCTTCTGGAAGATTCCATGATCTTCCACCTCACAATTTGTCCCTTCCATTTGTCCATTCCTGACCATCACACCCTACAGAGGAGCCATTCAGTATGCATCGCACCCTGTACACTCGGAAGGTGATATGCATCACACCCTCTGCACTGGGTTTTCAATATGGTCCAGTTTTGACCATTTATGAGCAATGTTTAGTGGAAAACTTCTGGGAGATGATGTAATCAGTTGACCTTGTTCCTTTAGGTAGTGAAGCAACAATTTTAGGGACTTAAGAGCCCTCATTTTATCAACATTTATGATTGGGGTTGAAGTGCCCAAGAAGTCTATAACAGATGGAGTTGCTACAATCATTCTCCAAGTGGGAGATTGTTGTGTGTGGAGCATGATTGTTCAGAGGACTTTGTTTCAGCCAGATGTATACCCTAGGACGTTTGTACACCCCTCCACACTGGGGGCTGCAGGGGGAACTTGTCCCCCCAGCAGGGGTCTAGGGGCCAGTGGTCCCCTGGCGGGGGCTCGGGGCCAGCGCCCCTGAAGACAAAAATAGATGTAAAATTTCCTTGTAAAAGTATAGTAATTTCTAGTCAATATGGGTCGTTCATTAGGCAGATGATCTGACGGTAGAACTTATGTTTAGTTTATGATTTTTTTGCCCTAGAAGGCAACCCCTCTCTTTGTATGAGGGCATCGTATTTGAGGCTGTGTAATAGATGTGTATCCTGTGAGCGAGAAACAGAGAGGTGAGACTGTGATAGAAAACAGAGGATATTATAGCGGATCTGCTGTAGGTTGTGTCTCTTCATTTTTCTGGATAATAAAAAGGAAGGACTGGCTGTTCGGGGTGGACGTAGCCCAAATTGGGTGAGACATGTATATCTGTGTCTCTCTTGTTTCATGCATTTTTTGTGTTTATATTTCTGCAATATTTTATGTGTTCCATTGCTCTGTAATATATAATTTTCTAACACAAAGGAAGTAGTGATACGAATCGATTGAACCGAGGTCAAAGTTCTATAAGGTTTGAGTTAATTGAGAGGAGTGTTTGAAAGAGGATCAATGTATTATACTTAGATCCCCAAGGTGATGTTAGGAAGACTCAACATAGCAATTATAGGAAGAGAAAAGATTCCAAGTGGCGAGAATAAGAAATGCATCTGACTAGAGGGTTAATGACTTAGAGAAATGCTCCAAGGTTGGAAATTCTTGGAGAAACAGTTCCTGGTTGGAAATGAATGAGAGAGATACCCTCAGAAGGGAAATAGCCTAGAGAAATTGTACTTGAAGGATAAGTTAAATCTTGAGAAGGGGGTTGTCGAGGAGTTGGATAGTGGGAAGATGTAATAGAATTCCTTCCAATGGCCCATGATGCTTGAAGCATGCAAACACTCAAAGACCTAGGCTCAGAAGAAGTAGGCAATGCGACATAATAAGCCCTAAGAAATTTGCAATATTTATAAACTTCAATGGAAACATCGATAAGGGTAGGGGTGGTCTTATTACCAGTCATCAATGAGATAGTTGTCTAAGGAGAGGTTTAACATGAAGGCTCATAGTAAGTCAACTAATCGATGCTGATGATCTTTAAATTATGAGGGAAGCACATTTTGTGAAAGACAAAGGATGAGACAATTGACATGGGCTATGTGTAACTATGATCAAACAAGATTTTATAATCTAAAGGCGCATCGATGACTTAGATATCAATCAAAACCATCTTGCCAACAACAATGATGGGAAAAGTCCGACAAAAATCGATTTACTATGAGGGTGACTACCCCAAGCATGAAGAGTGATAATGAATGGTGATAGGTTAGGAGAGCCAAGTTGCTTCCATAAAATAGTGGCCATCTCACAGGTGGAGGTGCCTTAGTCTATTATACACCATTGAACAATGGAATCTTTTTATGTAGCCTCGTATTTGTTATGCAGCCAACTCACAAAATAGAAGAAAAAATAGATCAACGACTTAAAAAATATCCTCTTCAAAGGGGAAACCTCCTTTACATTACATAAATGAATTCTTCTTAGATGATACAAATGACAACACCTCCTTCCTATATATAAGAGTCTAATGGGTCACAATATAATAATATCCTACATAAAAATAATAATGTAAGGGCACAATAATAACAATAGTGGGCTTATATGGGGCACAACAATAACAATATGGTAGTTCCCTCGACATAACAATAAAAATAGTAGTCTACATTAAAAATAATAATAAGGGGGCTACACAAGTACTATAATGAGTTAACATTCCCCTATCCTTCAAAAAAGTTTTGTCATGAATGCTTAAGTACTTAGGGATGCTTCTGTATAAATTGTTTGTCATCCCGTGTGAAATATTCAATGGGTAAGTTCTTCCACTTAATGAGATACTTTGAAATTGATCGATTTCATAGTTGTCGGGTTCTTATTTCCATGACTTCTTCGGCCCCCAACATGATTTTTCTTTCTTCATCGAGTTCTTGAAATACTGTTTGAACTGGGAGCTTGTCACCGATAACCTTTTGTAAGCATGAAATAAGGAAATCTAGGTGTACCCACGATGATGCAGGTGTCTACAATTTATATGCCACAATAGCAATATTTTGTAACACCTTGTAAGGAACATAGTACTTGGGCGATAATTTATTATCCTTCTTATATTGATTGAGGGGCATTAGTTTGTATGGTTATAGCTATAAAATACCCAGTTGCCTACATCAAAACTTCATTCATTGTGATTCTAACCTTCCCGTCGTTTCATTTGATTCCGCTTCAGGGTGTTGTTATCCTCTAAGAATTTAAGAACTTGTTGTTGATGCTTGATGTGATATTGCACTATTTGAAACTTATCATTTTCTCTTAAAAATGATGTGATAGATGATGCATGATATCCATAAAGTACCATAAATGGCATCATTTTTTCTACAGTATAGAAGGAAGTGTTATACCACCATTTAGTGACAGGAAACCACTTAACCTATTGTGTTTGTTTATCAGATACAAAGAAACAAATATATCATTACAAAAATTTGTTCATTATATTAGTTTTCTGGATATATTGAGGATGATAAGATGAGCTATGAGCTAATTGAGTACCTAGATCATAAAATAATTCCATCAAAAACTTTCCAGTGAAAATGGGATCATTTTCACTTACAATAATCTTTGTGCTTCCATCTATAATTTGAATTGTTTCCATAAATGTACGAGAAACTCCACTCACTTTAAAAGGATGAGATAATGCACAATAGTATGCATACTTCGTAAGTCTATCAACTGGCACCATGATGACAATCTTTCCTTCAGAATTGGGTAAACTTATGAGAAAATCCATTGATACCTCCCAATGCTAACCTAGAATGAATAATTCTTGCAATAGATTCGAGGTCTTAATTGTCTCAAATTTATTTTGTGTGAAAACCAAACATTTTTCTATAGACTTATGAATATAAAATTTAAGGCCATCCAAAAAAAAATCCTTCTTGACCTTGTGGTAATTTTTAAAAAATCCCCAGTGCCTTGCTATGGCGAGATGTGCAATTCCAAAATAATATTTTGTTTTTGTTGGGAATTATTACAAAGTTATAAGAGATGTTTGTAACATAATGATTCATTTTTCCAAATAAATGTATCTGTTGTACTAAGATCTTGTTTCAACTTTTGAATGAGTTTCCACACCTCTTGATCATTCTTCCATTCATCCCTTGCTTTAGTTATCTAATCAGGTTGGATAATGGAAATGGACAAAGTTGTGCTTCTACATCTACGTCCTTTGTTGAGAGCGCATCTACAAAAAAAAAATCATTTCGCTTTTTGTAGATGATTTCAAAGTCATAACCCAACATCTTTGTCACTCATTTTTGATACTCTTTTGAAGATAATATTTGTTCCAGATAGTATTTAAGATTATCATGACCTATTTTTTCCTTGAAGTGTCTTCCCATTAGGTAAGGTCACTATTTATTTAGTGCATGTAGTATTGCCAACATTTGCTTCTCATAAATAAGTTTGTGTAAATAATTTACCTTCATTGGATGACTTTCAAAATATATGGGTCTTTCTTCTTGCATTAAAAAACACCAACTCCATTTCCTAAGTCATTACAATCCATGATAAAGGTTTTTGTGAAGTCTGATGTAGCTAAGACCGGTGCTTGTCATATTGCCCTCTTAAAGATGTCTAAATGCCTTATTTGTTTATGTATTTCACTAAAATGCATAATTTTTCAATAATTTTTTTAGAGGTATTGTTACTTTCCTATAATTAGAGAACTTGCGATAATATCCTATCAACCAAAGAAATCCTCGAAGATGCTTTATTGTTCTCGGGATTTTCGATTCCTTAATGGATTTAATTTTGTTACGGTCTACCTTAACACCCTCATGAGATACAATATGACCCATATATTCCACCTCTTGAACTCCGAAGAAACATTTGGAGGATTTTTCATATAATTGTTTCTCTTCCAACAGTTTGAGCACCTTTTGAACATTTTGAACATGATCCTTCCTAGGCTTGTTTTATATTAGTATATCATCAAAAACCACTAGCAAAATTTTTTTGAGGAAAGGTTTTAGAATGGAATTCATCAGACCTTGAAATGTGGAAGGTGAATTAGTAAGGCCAAAAGGCATGGCCAAAAATTCATCATGAGCTTCATTAGTGTTGAATGTTGTTTTTGAAATGCCTTAAGTGTTCATTCTAATTTGATGATATCCTGAATGAGGATCCATTTTTGTGCAGTAAATTGCTCCGCATAATTCATCCAACAATTCCTCAATGACAGGAATGGGAAATTTATCTTTAATAATGAGCTTGTTGATCTCCCTATAATAAGAACACATATGCCATGATCCATCCTTCTTGTGCACCAATACTACCGGAGCAGAGAAACAACTTTGACTAGGTTGAATTACACTAGCAACTAACATTTTGATCCAGGTGGATATTGGTGGCCACCTACCAAGTCCATCTGGACCCCCATCATTGTTTCTCTCAGCATTTTCAGTTTCCTTAATTATAGCACAACTTACTATTTTTAGCAAGTTTTCAGGTCCTGAACTTCCGGAGCCGTTTTGAGGCCCTAAACGATGTTTTTTGGGAAATCTGGGGGCAACATGGGTCCATGGATCGGTGTTTCCCTTCCCAAAGTGGTAGTTCTCGGATAGATCTTTCTAACGAGCTATCGTACGCGTCAAACGAAGATCATATGCCAAAGTTACGACCTCGGGAAATTGATGTACCAATTTACCCAAACGGGGCCCACAATTTGGCGTTTCATCTTCTAGGGTTAGGTTTTGGGATGTGAAGGGTTTTTCATTGTTTCTTAACAATAAATAGGCCTCCGAGCCTCATTGTAACACAGTTCAGAGGCATGTAGTCACCACATCTCTTCTCAGAGATAAGCTACCATCGCCCTAGCTAGTTTATTTCCATTTCTGGTTGTAAGCATATTTCAGTATTTTCGATTAATGAAATGAAGTATTATTTCCGCTGCATATTTGTGTATATGGTTATCTCTGTATTTTTTTGCGTTCCTATTTAAATACGGATCATTGGTATCAGAGCGGTCTGCTTTTTTCTCTGTTTTTCTTTGCATGTCCCCAACGAGGTCAGGATATAAGGAGTTAGGGCTTGAACTGGTCGAACCTTTGCAAGAACTGCCTCGAAAATCCCGACGGCCTCCCATTGCAGATGAGAAGAAAGACGAGGGGGCAAGAGATCCTATCAAAATCTTGCTCGAAGAAGCCCTCGAGCGGCAAAGGAACGCGATGATGGATAGCTTTGCCCAGATCCTTCAACGGCTACCCAAAAGCGACGCATCAGCTTCTAGTAGCTACTCTAGAAATGCCACGGCCTTTAAGGTACAAGTTAATTTTGAAATCCCCATATTCGAGGGTCAGATAGACGCAGATGCTATAGATAAGTGGTTAAATATGCTAGAGGGTTATTTTTCTGTTTATGAATTTTCAAGTCGGGAAAAGATTGTTTTTGCTCTTCTCAAAGCAGCCCCCATGTCAAAGACTAGTGGGAAACCTAATGTGAGCAGAAGGATGAAAATACCGACTCACTATTGTCAGCCGCACCCACCTAGAATTCATTCCGGAAGGCCATCAAGGAGCAGTACTACCCTGTCGGAAGCTATGAGGATGAATACATAAATTGGACCACGTTGCGGCAGGGAAGGGACCAAGACGTGTCGGAGTTCACCAATATTTTTCATACCCTTCGCACAAAGTTGGGGATCAAGGATTCAGAGAAGCATTTGATACTCAAATACCGCAGCTGCCTACACAAGTACATCCAAGAAGAAATAGAATTCATGAACATCTCCTCGCTCGGCACAGCATATCGATATGCCGTCAAGGTCGAGCAGAAGTTTAAACAAAAGAAACGAGACTTTGGATCTGTGAATCTAAAGCAAGGGAAAGGTTCCCCTAAACCACAGAACAAAGGACAAAGC
>APFE030371295.1:134139-164261 GCA_000404065.3 Pinus taeda | reverse complement strand
TGCATTTGAGCTTAGCATTCCCCCATTCCTTGGCCTGCATCCAGTATTCAATGTGGACCGCCTTCGGCCATACTTCCCACCATTGCTAGACACTTCCGACATTGTAGAACAACTCAAACCCAAGGAATTAAATCCAGATTGCATGGAACAAGTTGCAGCTGATCGGATCATGGACACACAGATCAAGAACACTCGCCACCAGAATATCCAACTATATCGAGTTGTCAAAGTAGGCCAATTCCTTCACCAGGGCAAGTGGCTGACCAGGGACCAAGTTCAACAAAAGTTTCCTCATCTCATGGAGGAACTCAACGCAATGGGGACCATTGCTTCCTAAGGAGGGAGGAATGATCCAGGGGGATATTGGTGGCCACCTACCAAGTCCATCTGGACCCCCACCATTGTTTCTCTCAGCATTTTCAGTTTCCTTAATTGTAGCACAACTTACTATTTTTAGTAGTTTTTCGGGTCCTAAACTTCCGAAGCCGTTTTGAGGCCCTAAATGACGTTTTTTGGGAAATCTGGGGGCAACATAGGTCCATGGACCGATGTTGCCCTTCCCAAAGTGGTATTTCTCGGATAGATCTTTCTAACGAGCTATCGTACGTGTCAAACGGAGATCATATGCGAAAGTTACGACCCCGGGAAATTGATGTACCAATTTACACAAACGGGGCCCACAATTTGGTGTTTCATCTTCTAGGGTTAGGTTTTGGGATGTGAAGGGTTTTTCATTGTTTCTCAACAATAAATAGGCCTTCGAGCCTCATTGTAAGTCAGTTCAGAGGCATGTAGCCCACACATCTCTTCTCATAGATAGCTACCATCGCCCTAGCTAGTTTATTTCCATTTCTGATTGTAAGCATATTTCAGTATTTTCCATTAATGAAATGAAGTATTATTTCCGCTGCATATTTGTGTATATGGTTATCTCTGTATTTTGTTGCATTCCTGTTTAAATCCGGATCACTTTTCTGCAACTATACATCTGATTTCAGTCTTTTAGGCATAGGGATATACGTAAGGCCTGATATTTGGAGGAACACTTCCTAGAATCAATTGAATGGCCTGATCATAATCATGAGTTTGTGGGAGGCCTTTGGGAGTCTCAAACACCTTGGAATGATTGTCCAAGAATTTTTGGCCATTTAGAGAAATAGATGATTTCAATGTTTGAACCTCTAGTGACGATAATTGTGCAATTACACCCCATTTTTATTTCTTAAAGATATTTTTCATACCATTAGAGTTGATTATCTTCCTGAGTTTCCCTCTAATAACTCTTAATTCTATTTTCTTTCCTTCCCAAAAAAAATTGAAGAAAAGTTCTTCAAAACTAAAAACTATTGTCCGTGAAAATTGTAACCCTTGGACTCCTAGTACAACATCAACACCACCCATTGTAATGGAAAGAATTAGACTATTCAATACATATTATCTCATGGTTGGATTGATATTATGTCACTTTCCAGAGCCATTTACAGTTCCTCCATTTGTGACCATCACTTAAGACTCTGGTGTTGGATATAAAAACAAATTCAATTCCTTAGATATGTTACAATGAATAAAATTATCGGCACTACCTGAACCAATCAACAATATTACCTTTCTCTTCTTGATACATCCTTCTATCTTGAGAGTTTAAGGAGTGGTAATTCTCTCCAATGCATTACAAGATATCAACAAATTCATTTCTTGTTTTCTTGGGGTGGGTTCCAAGTGTATATCCTCTTCTTTTGATGGTTCTTGTTCTTTTTCTTCCTTCTCTTCACAATATTTGTAAAATAGTTTATTCTCAGCAAACTAAGGACATTTTGTGTATTTTCTATCACAGCTATAGCAAAGACATTTTGTTATTTTTTGCTCCAATTGTTGTGGTGTCGACCTTGTAGGTTGTGGAAAGCTAGTAGCAGCCACACTTCCATCTTTATAGTTGTGAGTGTTAGACTTCCTTGTTGCAATAATTTTTCTTTCAAATTTTCTTTCGACCTTGAATTCCTTCTCCAATGAATCAGGTTACCAAAGGTGAATCTCATGTTGGATATTATCCTTCAAAGTCCTTATGAAAACATCAATCCCATGCTCCTCTAGAATATCATTTACCTTGATATTATTCAATCTTTGGAAGTCCTCAGTGAGCGTCGCCAGTGAACCCTTTTGTTTGAGATTTATCAATTGGATAAAGAATCTATTCCCCTTTGTATCCTCATAATGTGCCACTAATTCTTTCACAAAAATTGTCCAAGTGAAAATTGATTTATGAGAAAAAAGTCATCAATACCACATAAACTAATTTTGTTCTAAATATAAATACGTAATGCATACGTTTTGTGTGTTACACACATCATGTAGATCAAAGAATTGCTCCATTTGTAGTATCCATGTTACCGGATCTCTTCCATCAAACATCCTCATATTGATATTTGGAATGTGGCTAGTCTTCAATGCAAATTTAGAGTCTCTAAAAGAATGAAAAACATTCCTTTTTTTCATCTTAATTTTCATGCAATACCTTGATACCACTAGGAAGAATTTCTTGTAGGAACTTTGTCAAACCTTCCTTTTTTGCTTTTAAACCATCCTTCGAACATTCCATTCCTTTCTTTTTTTATTCTAAACCATGTGTGTTCCCTTTTAAGCCATTGATATTAACATTCATCATCACTTCCAATTCATTTTTGGTTACTCTTTCTGAACCTCCAAATGGAAGAACTCTAGTTGTTATTTCTTTATTTATAAGCATCAACTCCTCTGATATCATAAACCTGTCTAACTTAGATGCCACCAATGCCTCACCTCCTCTTTTTTTATTCCATGTAAAAAGGCCATTACCCGACTCTGAATCAACCAAATTCATATTATCTATAAATGATTGGAATTCTAAGGAGTCTCTGTTAAGCACTCTAGTACCTCCTTTTTTTCTGAGAGAGATTTGATCATGTTGGAGTCCCCTCCGATGATCCAAGGAATTCCAGCCTGTCTATTCCTAAGTTCAATAAGGGCTTCAAGTAATTTGATTTTATCCTCTATTCTTTGAGGACCGTATAAATTGGTAACCAGGAATGTTTCTGAAACCCCTACTAGTCGAATGACCACTGATAGGTAATTTCTTGATGCCTCTGCATCCATTATGCTGACCCTTTGGGGATTCCAAAGAGTGAGAATACCCCATGTTGTGTTCTCAACTTTAACCTCTATAAACTCAAATCTATTGAGCCAAGTATTGTGTATAAGTTTTATTTTCTGAATGGAACATTTCATTTCCTGGACAAAGGTCATATCTGACATATCTTGTTTCATTCTATAACTAAGCATTCTTTGCTTTCTTTTACTACCTAGACCTCTGATATTCCAAGATGTGAACTTCATATTTAGATACTTGTAAAGGAGTAACTGGTTAGGTCTTTCATCTTACCTGAATCTATCATTAGCTTTCCACACTCCATAAAAAGCTCCTTCTTCCTTTTCCAGCCTATCTTCTTGCCTGCATTTCTAGTAGCTAATCCCAGGGTAGATTTCATTGTTTTCACTCCTCTGTTTTCTTGCTTCACAGAGGTTTTTCCTGTGCCTAAATCACTTTCCTGTGTATTCCATAAAAACAACTGTTGCATTCTGTTGCAATCCTCTTGAGGTAATGAATATATCCCTCTCGTGGTTCCCTGCATCAAGAGCCCTTCGAGATCTAGGTGTTCCTTTTCTAGAATTTTCTGAAGTTCGTGGTCCTCCAGATCTATTTCAATTTGGGTCCTTTCCTAATCCATTTCTCGTTTAGTTTCACTCATCATAGTCACTTTCTTATTACAAATCTCGTGTGTTTGGTTGTAGTTCTCTTCCTTCTCCTTTTCAATAGGGCCTTCCTCCATTCATTGATATTCATTTCCCATTTCTTCATTTTCTTCCAGTGCTTGAAACCTATTCTGATTGGTCTTTTGCCCCTCATTGTGTTGTTTCTTTGATTCTTTTCTACCTCCTTTTTCCCTTACTTGCCACTTTCTAAACGTTTTATGTATCCTTCACTATATTAGGTTTTCCCTTGTTGTCTGCTTTACTAAGAGGGAAATCTCTAATCAAGTGACCATGTTCGTGGCATTTCTGACATTTAAATGGGATATGTTCATAATCCATAGTTTGCACTGATTCCTCATGAAAAACTTCCAGGATAATTTCAACTGGAAGAGCGCATGATAGATCCATTTCTACACAAATCCTAGCATAGGAAGTGTATTTACCCCATCTTGTAGCTTCCAAAGCTTTAACAAAACGACCTAGTTTATTGCCTATGGTAGCAAGCGATTCATTTTGCCAGTAATCAAGAGGTAGGGAATAGAGCCTTACCCATACAGGTATAGAGGTGAAAGTCTCCCTTTCTAGAATGAAGTTCATCATCCACGGCCGCATATAGAGGCCTTCTATTGCATAAAAGTAGGGTTCTCCTTGGAATATTCTATCTTTATCTTCAATGTTAGTGAATAGCACGGTAAAAAATCCCTTTGACCCAAGATGGAGATCAATGCTACCTTTGGGCTTCCAGTAGTATTTGATCCAAGTCTGTAATGCCTTTTTAGTGGGCCATAATCCCATGAATTTGCAAATTATGGCGTAAGTCCCCATGTGTTCCCTGTGTGCCTGCAGAGCAGGATCATTTAACACTACTCTAGGAGTAATCTCCGTTTTGGGTCTGCACAATCCCTTTCGCTTTTTGTCCCTTTTTCCCTGGCTTTTGTCTTCTTCCTCCTTGTCCTTAGTGCTTTTATTTTCCTTGGACCTGGCCCCATTTGACTCCTTTTCTTTATTTCTTTTTTCCTCTTCATCTACTCCTCCGACATTACCTAGTGGTGACTTGCCTCTGCTGGCAATAACTTCCTTGTAGGAGGGACTGGAGCTCCCTCCTCTGTTGCGCTCCATTGGGAGTAAACTCAGAGCCCCGCTGAAACCCTATCTACGCATCCCCAAGTCCGTTGCACTCTCAATCTCTTCCTGAATTCGAAATAATTATTAAATAATGATTTAATAATTATCTCAAAAGGAAACTAGAGAATTAATAAGGAATAATAAATAAATAGTAATTTATTAATTATTCAAGGTGATTAAGTCAAAAGTGATAAGAAATAATCATCAAATAATTATTTAATAATTATTTCTAGAAAATATTAAATAAATAATGATTTATTTAATTATTCTCATGGGGTTTTGGGATTTTAATGAGAAATAATTTAGGAAAAATGATCCACTAAATTGTTTCCTTTGGTGAAACTTGGTTTACCATGGTAATTTTTATCTTACATGATGTATTTCATTCAACCTAGTAACAAATGGTCATTGATCATTTTTTGGGTGATAACAGATTACCCGCGAACATAAGAGTGTTAAGAGAAAATCATATGACCAAAATACATTGTAGGTTGTAATTTCATGAGACACCAAAGGGGAGAGAGAGAGAGAGAGAGAGAGAGAGAGAGAGAGAGAGAGAGAGAGAGAGAGACCACAGTAAAGCAAGGAAAATAAGGACAAAGAATGGAGGGGGCAAGACCTAATTATTTGATAGAAGTATTCTCTTATTGGAAAGTACATAATCTCAAATGAGGCGGGGGAGGCATACCAATGCCTGCTAAGATAATTGAGTAAAAATAATAATGGCGTTCCCAATAATGTGGGTCTGAGAAACAAAGTACATGGTACATGATATGTTGGCACCAATGGGCTAAAAAGTGATAAAATTATATAGGTAGTCCCATATAAATAAGTTCTTGGAAGACATAGCTCACAACTAGATATAATAACATCTGTTGATCTAAGTACATGAGACACGATACCCCCCTAAGCTGAGAGGAAGGGAGGATAGTAACCAAAGAAGCCTTGTTGATTACAAAAGGGATCTGAAGATCTGAATGGACCATCCAAAGGAGACAAGCATGTTGTGGGCTATGTGAGTGGTGGAAACTGAGCAAGTCAAATATACAAAACTACATCTGAGGCCGATTCATTATCTACTAACATTCGGGCATGTGGGGGTCTACCTTAAGGGCCACCCTCTCATGAGGTATGGAATATCTCACATAAACCCAAGAAATTTTGGGACAATCTACTGATCACTGGACCATCAAGTGTATGATTTTCGATCATGCAACAATGTTTTGAATTCGAGCATAGTAGTAACAACCAAGTCAAAGGGAAATGAGGATTTCCTTTGCTTGATCAAAGGTACTGAATAATGGTGAATGTGGGAACTAAGGTACACCACCCTCTAAACCACTCTCCTGGAAAAGATGTGTTAAATTCAATAGAAGAGGGTCTGCGAGAGTTGAGGCAATGATGATTCCTCAACAAATAAAAAAGGGATATAATAATGTGACTAATGGACTAACATAGGGGATGATGGGGGAATGATAATAATGGAATATTAATGACTTACCTTGTTAGAGCATATTATGCATGGTTGACATGGTAGTGACTGACTCAATTCTAGACAGGACGATCAATTTTACTGAGACGAAGGCTTTTCAGAGACAGGTCAGAGTATCTAGTGGTTGAATGTGAGTGAAATGGGATGAATGTGATGCAAAGATGCATGATGTACTATAACAATACTTGATGGGATTTTGAACAGACTCGATGGGACTCTGAATAGACTCCATGGATGCAAGAGTGACTAATATTTGATGCTATGAACAAGGGTGACTCTATGATGATGCCACATGTGGGAGGCCTAAATGGGACTATAAAATGATGAGTTAATAATGGTTACTCATGATGAAACTTGACACCAATGTTAACACGTGTAGAGGCAAAGTGATACCAGAGTACTTGCAACTCATATGAAGAGATTGGTTTTGATAGGTGGCAAAATGAGACCTCATGGAAAAAGTGGCTTCATGGTGACATTTTAAATTACCAAAAATGAAGAGAGACCCATTATCAAGCTCGATGAGAGGTTTCTAATGGTGTTAATGGTTTTCCAAAATGATCTACAAGTTTCTCATAATGGTCAATGAAAAAACTAGTGTTTTTCTTGTAAAAGGGCTCCTTGCCCCTAAATCCAATTCATTTGCAAAGTGAGATGTTAGAGAGTTTAGAGAGGACGTGGAGGCCTTAAATCTTGGCAAGCTCATAGTGATAAAACCAACCATTAGAATATGCATTTGTGACTTTCAGGTAAGTAGCCTAGCCCTACTCATCAATTTCTATGGATTAGATTTCAAGTTTAGGGCTTCACTTGGTTGAGGGAAACCCTTGCTCTTCTTCACATCCACAACACACCTGTTGGACCTTTTTTTATGCCTTCGGGCACACGAAAGAAGCTATAAATTGTGCCTAACATATTTTTTGAAGGAAAAACGACATCTAATACGTAAGGGAAAACAATGTCAAGGATTTCTTAAAAGTTGAAGATGAGGTCTGAAAATGTATGTTATGACTCTAAACTGAAAAAATATCTTGGTGTTTGACAGGTATGGTAGAATAAAATTTGGTATAGAGAAAATGATACTTTGATGATATTTACACAAAGATTTAGGGGAATCACGTGGTCATAGGGGCACTAGCACAGTAAGGGTTGCTTAAATTCCTAGAGAACCCATTGATGAGGGCTAGTGAGCCACTTTTGTCCTAGATTGTGGGCTATTAAAGCCCATATCAGCAGGTGTTTGTGATAAATGTGCATAGGATCGAGATCACTATCCAGATATATACTTCTTGATAAGTTTTCCACCCTTGTGGGTGGTTGGAGAGATACATCTAGCGTTGCCTCGTGGGAGGCATATTGGGGAGTTTGTGGATCATCACTATGTACCGGGTACTCAGGTAAAGGTCATAAGTATCATGATACATGGTTTGGAGAGACTAGAGGCACAAACAACACATCAATGGTTTAAATATTGGGTAGCCATGCCTTCCATTGCATCACTGGAGGGCAAATGATGCTAGTAGAGAGTGTACTAGAAGCGACCTGGTATGGGTGAGCCCAAATGTTGTTGACATAGTTGAAACATTAGTTTGGCCTATGAAAGAAGCGAACCAAGGATATATATTCATTTGGGATAGCTTTTTTCTCATTCTCATTTGAGAAGATCCCCACCATTTGACCACATGTGCAAATCAATGATGGGAGCCCACAAGAGCCCGTGATGCATCGTTGGGGGTGGCTATTGCAACAAGCTAGAGGTGGAGTCAGGCGTGTGTTCTAGGCTAATATTTTTTATTTTTTTAGATCAAATTCCACTCTATATAGATGACTATCCATATAGTGGTATGATCCTCTAGGGGGATCTTGATCTACCACATCCATCAGGATGAGCATGGGAACCAAAAGGTAAGTGATAATTGTTATATTTTGATCGCATGTATAATTTAGAAAATAAATCTATGTGGTATTGATTTTGAAACCATTCACAAGAAGATATAACACTAGTGAAACCAGCATGATATGCATGACAAGCTACAACACCACGGGTTGTAGATCATAGGGGATATACATCACAGTAGAGGCCAAGTATTGATGCATTATTGGAGGATATTCTTCATAGGCTCGACTTGGTGTTGACTGATGTGATAGAGCATGGGTGGCACAAGCTACAAGATCAATACACAGATGCATGTACGAGACTTCCCTCCAAGTGGCGATTTATCATGAAGCACACAGTGATGGTCAGTTAGGCAGTCAGAGACTTACGAGCTGGGGGGGAAACCCCATTGGCACGAGACCCAACAAAGGATAGTGATTAAGAAAAGGCTCATAGGTGCCCCCATTTTTGTATGTATAGTGATAATATTCTATGGGCATGTCAGATGTATTTATTGTAGTGGACTACAAACACTATATGATGGATATTTTGATGCATAATATTTTGATGCATATTTTTTGATGATGTGGTTCACCATTTGTTTGTTTTATGAATGTCTTCTTATATATGCATGTGATAAGTGTTAGTCTAGAATATTACTTGCAATGGTATCTACATAGGTATTTTGTGCTTTAGGAACACGATTGAATGAAGTGGAATAACACTCACTTGCCAAGAGCTTAACTCATAGATATTTCATAAATAGGACATGATTATGCACATGATAAATGCCATTCAATTGTATGATGAGTAGAAAGGAATCAAGACAAACATGGAGATGAAGAATGTGATGATCAAGGGAATTAGCTAACAAACCTATCATTGCATCATATTCGGCCTAATTATTGGTAGGATATTTGTTTCTGGTGTCATTGGAGTGGACTAATGAACACAAAGGGTAGAAAATGGCCCAAGATTACAAGGCTAGATTCCTAGAGAAGCAAATCGCACCATCGACACAACTAATATATGGTGTGGATGATGGATCCATCTAAAAGGTTCAAGAAGATAATGAATGATATGATGGGAGATGCAAGCTACCAAAATACAAAAAATAAAAAACAACACACATTTCAAAGGGAAATTCTATGGATATAATTTCTTCAAGTATAGTGCATTCCGAGGGTTGGGGAGAATCTCACGCTCTTGACCCTCTAAAAGGTATGCCCCCTTTCCTAAACATTTACAAATGGTATAATGAACATGCCATAATGATTCAATATTCCTATGCCTTACGCTACCAGGAGCTTGGCCATAGACAATAACAAGGTCACATTCATGAAAGGTACAAGGATTGACTTTACGATCATACAAGGATTTGGTGCACTTTTTAGTTGCTTCAATGGTTTGCAAGGAAACTTCACAGTCTTCATTATCACCCTCTAGCATTATAAGAATTTGTTGTAGAGGTTGGGTGTCTAGGAGAAGTTCAAAGACAAGGTTGATGGAGGGGATTTCACACTCGATTAGTAAGATTTCCTCCTCTCCATAGACAAGGTGGAAAGCAACGAACGCAGTGGTGGTTTTGACAGAAGTTATATAAGATCGCAATGCAGGGAAGAGCATTAAATACATGTTTGCCTTGTGTTTATTCGTTGTCCACTAACGCATATTTTTAAGAATTTTGTTGACAACTTCAACTTGTCCATTGCCTTAAGTGTAATAAGACAATGAATATTGGTTTTCAAAACCCAAAAGTGAGGATAGCTCATGCTAGATCTCATCTTAAAAGTGTCGGCCATGATCAGAATTGAATTTTTTTGGAATCACAAATCAAGCGATGACATGGTTAAAGAAGAAATGGGTTTCAATAGTTGTGGTATTATTAAACGTGCACATGGCTTCAGCCCATTTGGTGAAATAATCTATGACTACAGTAATATAATCATGGTTACTAGAAGTTGGGGTTGGACACTCCATAAAATTGATGGTCCATTTGTAGAAAGGACCAGTTGTGATAACAAGATGAAGGGGAATGGGTGGAGCACATGCCTTGGGGGCATATAATTAGCAATTAGGATAGTGTTTAACTGTCTCAATGCAATCACTAAAGTAAGAAGACCAAAATTATCCTATGTAGATCATTTTTTGGGTAGTGGCCATTCCATATAGATGTCCACCACAAGCACCACTGTGACAGGCATTGTGGACTTCCTTAGCTTCAACATGGGTGAGACAATGATGAAGGATAGTATCGGCATAACGACAATAAACATAATCACCAAAGAGGAAGTAGAAAGGAGCTTGACGTCGAATATGTCATCGATCATCATGAGTAAGATGTAGGGAGAAATTTTGGTTTCGCAAATATATGAGGATGTAACCATAACAAGGATCAAGAGAGGTTATGGCGAGAAACTCTTCATGTGGGAGGTCGACATTTATCCATCTAGTTTCCACACTAGTAGGAAAGTTGGATATAAATTTACCAAGGGCTAGATTGTTTGTAATCTTGGGTGTGACAAATTCTAAATCAAATTCCTGGAGGATAATGACCCAGTGGGCATACTTTCCTTTAATGGTTCATTGACTCAACATGAAGGCCATTGGGTTGGAATTAGTTAGAACCTTGGTGTTACATCTAATGATATAATGACAAAGTTTCTAGATGGAGAACATGACATCCAGGGAGAAATTTTCTTCTTGGGGATGGGACATATGTGTCAATTAAGGTTCTTACTCACAAAATAGATGATGTGTTCATTTCTAGTCCCATCATTCTATATTAACACCCCGACAACTGAATAGGTGGAATTCAGAACATGGAAGATGAAATCCCTCACAATGTTAGGTGGGATGATCAAGGGAGTGGAAGTAAGGGCACAATTAAGGGCATAAAAACACTGTTTAGCTTGATCATCCCAAAAAAATTAATGTTAGATCAAAGTAGTCTCAGAAACCCATGAGTAGTGGTGGCATAGTCAGGAACAAATCACCAAAGAAAGTTGGTTTTTCCTTGGAGGCTATGTATCTAGTGAAGGGTATGAGGAGTAGGAAGTTTGAGAATAGCTTGAATTTTGAGAGGGTCAAGGGAAATGCCAGCTTTGGACATAATGAATCCAAAAATCTATCTGGATGAAACACAAAAGACACACTAAAGGGGATGAAGGTGAATGTTATACTTGAAACATAGTAGGAAGATGATGCACAAATAATCAAGGTGTTGTGACTAAAGTTTGGAACAAGAAATGAGATCATTGAGATATCCAAGGATAATGTGAGCTAGATCGTGGAAAAAATAGGACATGGCATGTTGACAACTGGCCACATCAATCTTCAAACCAAAAGGCCTAACCTTATAAGTAAAACATTCCCACAGACTAGTGAAGGTAAATTTAAGTTGATCAGCAAAGTGAATATGTATCTCATTGTACCCTGAGTATCCATCCATAAAGGAAAGGACGTCATGTTACAAAAAGTCATTTGGTCTATGAAAGGTGTGGGGAAGTTGTCTTTGGGAAAATATTTTTTCATATCATGAAACTTCGTGCCAAAACAAATGGTGCCGTATTTATTTATAATGAAAAAAATGTTGGAAACATATGTGGTCCACTCAACGAGATAATCGAAACCAACCTACTTCACCTTATCGATTTTGGCATGAATAGCATCACGCTTGAAAGGGTTGATATGAATTTTCTTCTGAATGATGGGAATGACATCCAGCCATGTGACAATGTGATGTTCAACATTGGTAGGATCAAGTCAAGGGATCTCAAAATGAGATAAGGTAAAAACATCACCAAATTATTTGAATAACTTAATGTAAGCCTCAATTTCTTTCAAGGTACATTGTAACCCGAAGGTGATATTTTCTTCAACCCCTAGTTTATTCGAGATGTTAATATTAATGGTAGGTCAAATGTTTGCCATGTTACCCCCTTCAAAAGCATCTGGTGCAGGAATGGGATTTTTGAACCAATCAACCTCACCATGGATGAAGTCTTTGGACTCCTTACATATTGATCATGCGTTTGATATCCCAAGGATAATCAAGAGTGATCATGGCTTTCATGATGTCTTCATCAAAATGAAAGATGGGAGGATAGGAGGGAGAAAGACTACATGATTAAGATGAACTTCTTGAAGCATCATCATGAGAGGCCAGTTTCACATGCACGTTGTCAGAAAGGTTGGACTGATGACTAGTAGATGTGACATCCACTAATGTTGAGACCGAAGTGTCCTTCGAAGATGGTTCAAAATACGTACCATAGGAAACTCCTAAAGGGTTTGAATATATTGATCCCATGGATGATAGCACGTGGATAATAGGGGTTGAACTATCCATCATCGTCACATCAGGAGTAGAGATCACAATTGTTGGTTGAGAAACGTTCTTTCTTAGCGAAACACTCAGGCCAGGACCCACAAGTAGAGGGGAAGTGGAATCACTTTGAGTGACACAGAACTCATGAAGCACTTAAAGTGTATCACAAAATTATTTAATATGGGGATAGTGATGGGAATAATGTCCATAATTATCGCATAAGTCACAAGGGTCCTTCATGTGTAATATTTTGTTCTTCTTGGTGGAATTAGGTAAGGTAACATTGACCTTAGGAATGTTAGGGTCATGAAAAGTATGAGATACCACACTCTTAATATGAGGGAGTTTAGGACAATTATTGGTGGCATACCCAACAATATTGCACAAAGCGCATGGAGAAGAAGGCTTTGGAGGTTTAGGAGGAGTGGGATTTGTTTGGGTTACATTGTCTTCATTTCCCCTTTTCTAGGATTTCCCCCCCTCACCAGATGCTTTCACTAAAAGAGTGGATTCCTTTTGAAATTATTAAGGAACTGAAGCAAAGAAAGTGGTGATAGTAATCGATTGAACCAAGTTCAAAGTTCTATAAGGTTTGAGTTAGTCGAGAGGAGTGTTTGAAAGAGGATCAATGTATTATACTTGGATCCTGAAGGTGATGTTAGGAAGACTCAACATAGCCATTATAGGAAGAGAAAATATTCCAAGTGGCGAGAATAAGAAATGCATCTGAATAGAGGGGTAATGACTTGGAGGAAATGCTCCAAGGTTGGAAATTCCTGGAGAAATGGTTCTTGGTTGGAAATGAATGAGAGAGATAGCATCAGAAGGGAAATAGCCTAGAGGAATTGTACTTGAAGGATAAGTTAAATCTTGAGAAGGGGGTTGTCGAGGAGTTGGATAGTGGGAAGATGCAATATAGTTCTTTCCAGTAGCCCATGATGCTTGAAGCATGCAAATACTCAAAGAACTAGGCTCAGAAGGAGTAGGCAATGGGACATAATAAGCCCAAAGAAATTTGCAATATTTATAAACTTCAATGGAAACATCGATAAGGGTAGGGGTGGTCTTATTACTAATCATCAATGAGAGAGTGGTCTAAGGAGAGGTTTAACATGAAAGCTCATAGTAAGTCAATTAATCGATTGTGATGATCTTTAAATTATGAAGGAAGCACATTTTGTGAAAGACATGGGATGAGACAATTGACATGGGCTATGTGTAACTATGATCAAACAAGATGTTATAATCTAAAGGGGAATCTATGACTTAGATATCAGTCGAGACCATCTTTCCAACAACAATGATGGGGAAATTCTGACATAAATCGATTTACTATGAGGGGTGACTATCCCAAGCGCGAAGAGTGATAGTGAATGGTGATTGGTTATGAGAGCCGAGTTGCTTCCATAAACTAGTGGCCATCTCACAGGTGGAGGTGCCTTAGTCTATTATGCACCATTGAACAATGGAATATTTTTATGTAGCCTGGTATCTGTTATGCAACCAACTCACAAAATAGAAGAACAGATAGATCAATGACTTAAAAACTATTCTCTTCAAAGGGGAAACCTCCTTTACATTACATAAATGAATACTTCTTGGATGATACAAATGACAAGACCTCCTTCCTATATATAAAAGTCTAATGGGTTACAATATAATAATATCCTACATAAAAATAATAATGTAAGGTCACAATAATAACAATAGTGGGCTTATATGGGGCACAATAATAACAATATGGTGGTTCCATCGACATATCAATAAAAATAGTAGGCTACATTAAAAATAACAATAAGGGGGCTACACTAGTATTATAGTGACTTAACATTCCCCTCTTCGTCAAAAAAGTGTTGTCATGAATGCTTAAGTAGTTAGGGATGCTTCTGTATAAAAATTTCATCCTCCCATGTGAGATATTCAATGGGTAAGTTCTTCCACTTAATGAGATACTTTGAAATTGATCGATTTCATAGTTGTCGGGTTCTTATTTCTATGACTTCTTCGGCCTCCATCATGATTTTTCCTTCTTCATCGAGTTCTTGAAATATTGTTTGAACTCGGAGCTTGTAATCGATAACCTTTTGTAAGCCTGAAACATGGAAATCTAGGTGTACCCGTGAAGATGTAGGTGTCTCCAATTTATATGCCAGAAAAGCAATATTTGGTAACACCTTGTGAGGAACATAGTACTTGGGTGATAATTTATTATCTTTCTTATATTGCTTGAGGGGCATTAGTTTGTATGGTTATAGCTATAAAATACCCAGCTGCCTACATCAAAACTTCGTTTGCCGTGATTCTAACCTTCCTGTCGTTTCATTTTATTCTGTTTCAGGGTGTTGTTATCCTCTAAGAATTTAATAACTTGTTGTTGATGCTCGATGTGATATTTCACTATTTGAAACTTATCATTTTCTCTTAAATATGATGTGATATATGGTGGATGATACCCATAAAGTACCATAAATGGCATCATTTTTTCTATAGTATATAAGGAAGTGTTATACCACCATTTAGTGAGAGGAAACCACTTAACCTATTGTGTTCGTTTATCAGATACAAAGAAACTAATATATCATGACAAAAATTTGTTCATTATATTAGTTTTCTCAATAGATTTAGGATAATAAGATGAGCTATGAGCTAACTGGGTACCTAGATCAGAAAATAATAAACTTTCCAGTGAAAATGGGATGTTTTTCACTTACAATAATCTTTGTGCTTCCATCTATAATTTGAATTGTTTCCATAAATGTAGTAGAAACTCTATTCACTTTAAAAGGATGAGATAATGCACAATAGTATGCATACTTGGTAAGTCTATCAACTGCCACCATGATGACAATCTTTCCTTTAGACTTGGGTAAACCTATGATAAAATACATTGATACCTCCCAATGCTAACCTAGAATGAATACGTTTTGCAATAGATTCGAGGTCTTAATTGTCTCAAATTTATTTTGTGTGAAAACCAAACATTCTTCTACAGAATTATCAATATCAAATTTAAGCCCATCCCAAAGAAAATCCTTCTTGACCCTGTGGTAATTTTTAAAAAATCCTGAGTTGCCTGCTATGGTGAGGTGTGCAATTCCAAAATAATATTTAGTTTTACTTGGGAATTATTACAGAGTTATAAGAACATCTCTTATAAATCCCTAGTTCCCTGCTATGGTGAGATGTGCAATTCCAAAATAATATTTTGTTTTCGTTGGGAATTATTACAGAGTTATAAGAGATGTTTGTAACATAATGATTCATTTTTCGAAATAAATGTATCTGTTGTACTAAGATATTGTTTCAACTTTTGAATGAGTTTTCACACCTCTTCATCATTCTTCCGTTCATCCCTTACTTTAGTTATCTAATTAGGTTGGATAATGGAAATGGCACAAAGTCATGCTTCCACATCCGCGTCCTTTATTGAGAGTGCATCTACAAAAAAAAATTATTTCGCTTTTTGTAGATGATTTCAAAGTCATAACCCAACATCTTTGTCACCCATTTTTGATACTCTTCTGAAGATAATATTTGTTCCAAATAGTATTTAAGATTATCATGATCTGTTTTTTCCTTGAAGTCTCTTCCCATTAGGTAAGGTCAGTATTTATTTAGTGCATGTAGCATTGCCAACATTTGCTTCTCATAAATAAGTTTGTGAAAATAATTTACCTTGATTGGACGACTTTAAAAATAAATGGGTCCTTCTTCTTGCATTAAAAAACACCAACTCCATTGCCTAAGTCATCACAATCCACGATAAAGGTTTTTGTGAAGTCTAATGTAGCTAAGACCGATGGTTGGCATATTGCCCTCTTAAAGATGTCCAAATGCCTTAGTTGTTTCTGTATTTCACTAAAATTCATATTTATTTAGTAATGCTTTTAGAGGCATTGTTATTTTTCCATAATTAAAGAACTTGTGATAATACCCTGTCAACCAAAGAAATCCTCGAAGATGCTTTACTGTTCTCAGGATTTTCGATTCCTTAATGGCTTTAATTTTGTTAGGGTCTACCTTAACAGCCTCACAACATACAATGTGACCCAAATATTCAACCTCTTGAACTCCGAAGAAACATTTGGATGATTTTTCATATAATTGTTTCTCTTCCAATAGTTTGAGCACCATGTGAATGTGTTGAACATGATCCTTCCAAGGCTTGATGTATATTAGTATATCATCAAAAACCACTAACACAAATTTTTTGAGGAAGGGTTTTAAAATGGAATTCATCGGACCTTGAAATGTGGAAGGTGAATTTGTAAGGCCAAAAGGCATGGCCAAAAATTCATCATGAGCTTCATTAGTGTTGAATGTTGTTTTTGAAATGTCTTCAATGTTCATTCTAATTTTATGATATCATGAATGAGGATCCATGTTTGTGAAGTAAATTGCTCCATATAATTCATCCAACAATTCATCAATGACAAGAATGTGAAATTTATGTTTAATAATGAACTTGTTGATCTCCCTATAATAAGAACACATATGCCATGATCCATCCTTCTTGTGCACTAGCATGTAACATTTTTGCAACTATACATCCAATTTCAGTCTTTTAGGCATAGGGATATATGTAAGGCCTGATATTTAGAGGAACACTTCCTGGAATTAATTGAATGTCCTGATCATAATCACGAGTTGGTGGGAGGCCTTCGGGAGTCGCAAACACCTTGGAATGATTGTCCAAGAATTTTTGGCGATTTAGAGAAATAGATGATTTCAATGTTTGAACCTCTAGTGATCATAATTGTGCAATTACACCCCATGTTTATTTCTTAAAAATATTTTTCATACCATTAGAGTTAATTATCTTCCCTGGTTTCCCTACAATAACTCTTAATTCTATTTTCTTTCCTTCCCAAAAAAAAATCAAGAAAAGTTCTTGAAAATTAAAAGTTATTGTCCACGAAAGTTGTAACCCTTGGACTCCTAGTACAACATCAACACCACCCATTGTAATGGAAAGAATTAGACTATTCAATACATATTATCTCATGGTTAGATTGATATTATGGCACTTTCTAGAGCCATTTATAGTTCCTCCATTTGTGACCATCACCTAAGACTTTGGTGTTGGATATAAAAACAAATTCAATTCCTTGGATATGTTACAATGAATAATATTATGGGCACTATGTCAATCAATCAACACTACTACCTTTCTCTTGTTGATACATCCTTCTATCTAGAGAGTTTAAGGAGTGGTAATTCTCTCCAACGCATTACAAGATATCGACAAATTCATTTCTTGTTTTTTTGGGGTGGGTTCCAAGTGTATATCTTCTTCTTTTGATGCTTCTTGTTCCTTTTCTTCCTCCTCTTCACAATCTTTGTAAAATAGTTTATTCGTAGCACACTAAGGACATTTAGTGTATTTTCTATCATAGCTATAGCAAAGGCATTTTGTTATTTTTTGCTCCAATTGTTGTGGTGTCGACCTTGTAGGTTGTGGAAAGCTAGTAGCAATCATACTTCCATATTTATAGTTGTGAATGTTAGACTTCCTTGTTGCAATAATTTTTCTTTCAAATTTTATTTCCACCTTGAATTCCTTCTCCAATGAATCAGGTTCCTAAAGGTGAATCTCATGTTGGATATTATCCTTCAAAGTCCTTATGAAAACATCAATCCTATGCTCCTCTAGAATACCATTTCCCTTGATATTATTCAATCTTTGGAAGTCCTCAATGAGCTCCGCGAGTGAACCCTTTTGTTTGAGATTTATCAATTGGATAAAGAAGGTATTCCCCTTTGTATCCTCATAATGTGCCACCAATTCTTTCGCAAAAATTGTCCAAGTGAAAATTTATTTATGAGAAAAAAGTCATAAATACCACACAAACTGATTTTGTTCTAAATATAAAGATGTAATGCATACGTTTTGTGTGTTAGACACATCATGTAGATCAAAGAATTGTTCCATCTATAGTGTCCATGTTACCAGATCTTTTCCATCAAACATCCTCATATCGATATTTGGAATGTGGTTAGTCTTCAATGGAAATTTAGAGTCTCTAAAATCATGATAAACATTCCTTTTTTTGTCATCTTAATTTTCATGCAATACCTTGACACCACTAGGAAGCATTTTTTGTAGGAACTTTGTCAAACCTTCCATTTTTGCTTTTAAACCATCCTTCGAACCTTCCATTCCTTTTTTTTATTCTAAACCATGTGTGTTCCCTCTTAAGCCATTGATATTAGCATTCAACATCACTTCCAATTCATTTTTGGTTACTCTTTGTGAGAGCAAAATTTGTTTCACTTGGTCTCATAATTTTGATATATCATGTTGCATTTCTTCCTCTTCTTCATGCATCATATTAGAGCTTTGTGGTTACTTAATTGGTGTGTCCATTTTTTTGTTTTGAGACATATTGAATGAAATAATGACATCTATGCTTCTATATGCCCTTATTAACACTTTAAACTTATTTTTCCAATAAAAGAGTTGCAAATTAAATTAATTATACTCATCTTTTTGCTTCTTTTTGGAGCTAGATATTGAAACTGTTGTATCTCTTTAATTTTGACTCCCCAAGATTTAAAATTTTGTTCTATGGTAGCAATATGAGCCTTATTTTTAATGCCACAAGTCAGCCCAAAATTGGATACTTTAATATAAAGTTATTCCTAATAACCCACAATGTCCTAATTATGGACTAGTTCACTAGAGCGAAATTGTAAGGAATGCCACGTGTCATTGTTTGAACCTTCGACCCTAAATATGATACAGGAAAAGCTAAAGTCAGTGCATTTCATTCAATTTTTTACAAAATTCAAATTTGATGCTCGTAGAAAAAGTTACGAAGATTTTCCCAAGGTCACATGTTTGATACTAAATTCTAGAGCATCCAAAAACCCTAAATTCTTGTGACCATATCTCATAAACTTTCAACTTTTGAAACTTCGTAGAAAAAACGTTTTAGAGAAAATGCCAATTTGTCGTGTTTAAAGTAGGAAACCCCTAGAATCCAAAGCTCTGATACCAAATGTTATGCAACCAACTCACAAAATATAATAAAAGATATATCAATGATTTAAAAGTTATCCTCTTTGAGGGGGAAACCACCTTCACATTACACAAATTAACAATTATTGGATGATACAAATGACAAGGCCTCCTTTGTATATATAGGATTCTAAGGGGTCACAATATAATTAAAGGCTACATAGCAAGAATAATCTAAGGGCCCAACAATAACAATAGAAGGCTACACTAACAATAATAGTAAGGGGCTACACTAGTATTATAGAGAGCTAAAAACATCTGAAAGGAAACAAATGAAGGTAAGGGGAATCTTCCACTTTATTGGCATCAAAGACAATCAAATGATCATCGATAGATAGTGCCCAAAGTAGATAGTACTGCTTTCAATTGGGATGGGCACATCTAGAGGACTTTCAACATTAACATGGCGGTAGGAGACTACACAAAGTCATCTACTATACTATATATATGGGAAACATTAGAAGAAGAATCATTTTGATGTAATGGACCTTTGGTGATATTAGGGTGAACCTATACCATAGGCTTTGGGAGTTTTAAGGTACCATTTGGTGATAACAGGGGTCCATGAATTTTTGGGTTGGGAATTAGTCATTAACTTATGAGGATGATTGCCATACTAGTACAACCAAGTCTAGAGGTTGATGTTTTTGGAATTCACCAGGAGAATTTGGTAATTATTACTGTTAGATTGTGAAGCTTGGGGGGCTGCAGTATGTTGGGCGAGTTGTGCAACCACATATCGTTGATGAGGGAATGGGTTGGTAACCACTATTGGATATGAAGAAAAGGGAGGAGGATGTGGAATGAAGAAGTTGTTTGAGCTTCCCATGCCTGACACATCTGAGGTAAAATGGGACATTCATGAGTATAATGGTCAAAATTCCCACAACAAACACATAGTTTATTAGCTCTAAGGGCCGTGTTCTGCTTGGGCTATCCATGTTGTTGCTAGGTTGCATGATTAGGTTGGTCACTCTTATGGGAATTAGGTTGTCTACCTTGGTCTCCTTGATGTTGCTAGTTTTGCTTACCCTTCCCTTTGTTGTATATTTTTCTTGTTCAGTGAGATTCTAAAAAAAAATTGTAACTCTGTCATTTTCTTTACGGGCTCGACTTCAGACACATGACGATTTTTATAAATTTTGTTAAAAAAATGGATTTTATAGTCCCATAGTGTTCTTGGGTTGGATACGATTTAAATTCGTAAGGTCATTGTTCATGATATTAAAATAAAACATTGGTCTGAGACACCCAATCTCTAAGTCCAGGTAATTTTGTATATACCAACACAATCTACCAACCAAGGTTGAACTCCAAATTAAGCCAAAGTCACAAGTCAATACCATAAGAACGAAGGTAAGGGAGGATCCCACATGGGGAGAAATGCGCTATGCATTGAGATTGTATGAAAACCACAGTGTAAATAAACACCAATGTGTAATTAACTCCTACTAATGTGGGATATATCCCAACGTTAACATATCGAACATTAATGGTATTGTTGTAGCAGTTGCAACACCCTTCAAAATTTTGGCCCGTACCCAAATTTCAAAGTCTACTGTGGATCCCATGATCAATTGTTCCTTAATCACTTATTGGTGACATGATGATATCAAGCTCCCCTTTTCAATCTTAAGAGTCATTCACACTTTTATCCTTCTCTGGTATGTGTCATCGTTGGGGATGGGGATTATCGCTTATTATGCAAAGGGAGCTTTTTTTCTTCAAGGGAAATTATGGCTAACCCCCCTTAGAATTCAAAACTGCACAGTGGTTTTCTCTAGTGTCTTTCTCTCAGCAAGAATCCATTATCTCCATAAATTGCGTAGTTTTGTCCCTTAGCTACCTAGTCTAACTTGCATCCTGAAACTGCGCCGATGCATCCTCCTAGAACCTCATCCCATAACAGTGCCTTGCATTCTGAGAGTGCACATTTTCGTCTCTCAGTTGCTCAGTCTACCTTGCATCTTGAAATTGTGTAGATGTGTCCTCCTAGGGCCTCATCACACAATAATATCTCGCATGCTAAAACTATGTAGTTTTGTCCCTCAACTCCTCAATCTGCTTTGCATCCTAAAAATGTGCAAATGTGTCCTCCCAGGGCCTCATCCCACAGCATTTACTATGCACTGAAACTACGCAGATGTGTGTCGTAGTGATCACAAGAAGGATTACATGCTAGAGGACACTCAAGGAGTTGAGGAAGAAGATAAGAATTCCAAGGAGCCCAAGATATGATAGAAGATTGAGACCACATGAAGACTCCATCTAATGCGCTCTCTAATCTTCATTATTTAACATCTCTTGCTTCAGACTTCTGTCAAGAAGGTGAGGCACTTCAGCCTTCGTTGATGGTTATGGCACATCCACATTGTCTTGGTATGACCGATGAGAATGATTAGGTCTATTGTTTTTACAATTCCCAACACAATCTCATTTCTCTAATTGAAAATTTACATTTTCAAATATCATGAGGCCTTCTAGACATCCATTATGAATTTTACAATCCAATCATTGTATGACTAGAACAATCTTACTTGGAAATATTTGTTGCAAGAAACAAGTTTCAATCCTTCCTTGCGCTTGCTAAGAAGTTTGGTATAGACAAGGGCACACCCATAAGAGGCTTCCGAGTTTTTTTGAAAACCGGTATCCATCAAAGAGGTAAGCATGTGAATTGTGTAAAATTAGTGGTTGTGACATGCCTTTCTGACCACAGGTGACGCCTTCCTTCCCATGTGAAAGATTTTCAAGTTTATTCATTTTCTGTTGCACATCGCTGTTTATCTATTTTAATCGTTCATATCTTTTTTGATACAGGTCAAGAACGACTATGGTGGCTTCATTGGAAATTTCATTACACATAACCCCGACCGTATACCTATTAGGATAGGAGTTGGAGTAAATGCATATTATTTTTCCTTTCCTTGAACTCGTTCCTAGTAGCTCTTTCAGGTTTTCTTATTCTGGATTCACATCATGTTCACTTTAGCAATTTTGTTCTCTTTTCCTCCGATTTTGGTTTCCTATTTTTGTGTCTTCTTTCTTTTTTCTTTGTTTCCTTCCTTGTTTGGTTTTCCTTTTGTTTTCACTACGTGAATAAGTTTTGTGCGTTGACCTGTGTCCTGACAATGTGTATGTGGCTAATGTTAAAAAATTCTTCTGGCATTGCAGCCCTTGGAAAGTCCTATGTCCACCTTCCTTGTGTTTGGTTGATAAACTCTTGATAGAAAATATGATCCATTCTTAAGGAGAGCTTTGGTCCAACCATGAACCTATGTCAAGTATGGGATATATTAAGCTTGTACTCAGTTTTCTTCTTTGATGTGTTCGAGCTTACAACCTAGTAGAAATAGAGAAGGAGGAAAATCTAAACAAGCAAACTTGAATCAAATTTCTTTACATACTTCTCTAAAGTAAAAAACTCTCCTCTCAATAAGTTAGGATCCCTCTTTGGCCCCAATAATAAATATGTGTCTATGCACAATCTCTTTCAAAAAATAAATAAAGGTGAAAGAAGAGAAAGGATTCACGCACAGAGAGGTGAAGCAAGCAACTCCACTAGGGAACTATCTAGGCCCGTTGGTAGTGGAGAAATGCTTGTGCTCTTGCATGACTTTTCCAAGGTATTGTCCAAGCCTGCTGGTAGCAGAGCAACACTAGAGATGAACAAATATACTCTGAAAGTCTTAAGCTCATGAGCTAAGCTACCCTTCCTAATTAGAAACATTGGGATCTGGCTAGATCTTGTGTTATGCTCAACTAAGTTGGTACAAGGTGAACCATGTCTATCCATGGGATAAGTGGCGAAGCTGAAGTAATATGCATGATGAATCAATACTACCTGACGGACCAAGGCACTACACTGAAAGAACCAAGATAGAGAAGTTGGAGTTCAACCAGTGTGTCACCAAGTGTTGTAGAGGCCACAAAACCCTCTAAAATTGTGGCCTCTACTCAAATTGTAGAGCCTACTGTCGATCCTGTGATGAATTGTTCCTTAGTCACTTATTAGTAAGTTCATCATCTCAAGCTCCCCTTTTCGATCTTAAGACTCGTTCGTTCTTTTATAGTTCTACAGTATGTATCATCTTTGGGGATGGGGATTATAGCTTGTTATGCAAAGGTAAGTTTCTTTTGCTTCAAGGGGAATTTTTCCTAGCCTCCCTTAGCATTGAAAACTACGTAGTGGTTTTCTCTAGCGTCCTTCCCTCAACCGGAACTCACTCTCTCTAGAAACTATGAAATGTTTCCCCTCTGTTGCCCAATTTGTCTTGCATCATGAAATTGCACAAATGTGTTCTCCCAGGACCTCATCCTGCAATAGTGTTTTTCATCCTGAAACTGTGCAATTTTATTCCTTAGCTTCTTAGTCTCCCTTACATCCTAAAACTATGCAGATGTGTACTACTAGGGCCTCATCTTGCAGAAGTGTCTTGCAACCTGAAACTGTGCAATTTCTTCCCTTAGTTGCTTAGTCTATCTTACATCCTAAAACTATGCAAATGTGTCCTCCTAGGGCTTCATCCCACAATAGTCACTACCCACTTAAACTATGGAGATGTGCCTCTCAATGATAAAAAGAAGGATCAAATGCTAGAGGACTCTCAAGGAGTTGAGGAAGAAGATGAGTAGACAAAGGAACCCAAGGTATGATAGAAGATCATGACCACATGAAGACTCCATCTGACGCACAACCCTTGGAGGGTAGTGTTGTAGCGGCTACAAGCACCACCCAAAAATTTTCCTCAGCTTCATTTTGGATACTCCCTACCAACCTTTCATAGTAGCATGTCTTGTCTTGTCAAGTACACAACCTTTAGTGGTTTTCTTGCATAATGATAACCTATCCATCAAATCTTGTTACACCCCCCTCACGGGCTGTTTCACCAGACTTGGTCTAGCTACAGGTTGAGGAGATCCCTCAAGAAATTGCATAATTATAGAGAGAAACCATCCCTCCCTCCAGAAATTACGCAAATCTATCTCGCAGCATGCTGGGCTCCAGAATTACGCAAATCTTTGTGTCACTATTCACTGAGAAAATTGTGCATTTCCTCCCAGGAAGGCTGCTCAACCTAGAAATTATGTAATTCTAGGCAGCACTCAGCTGCTCTGCCCAGAAATTGTGCAATCCCTCTAGGAAACCAGCCCATCTCCCTCATAGAAATGTGCATTTTTTCCTCCGAGTTGAGCAGACTATTGCATGTGTAGTTCAGTTGATTGGTTCCCTATGGGACCTAGAAAAATTGATTTTCTTGCATGGGTTGCTCCTCCCAAGGTAGCATGCAAAGTCATCCCTTGATTGAGGGATCTATTTTTAGCAATTCGAGGTTACATGCAAGGATTATCTCAGAAACCTCCCGTCACGTGTCACTTTACGTAGATTTGTGGCATGCATGCCGCAACCTCGATTTTATTGAAACTCATCAATCAGACGCTATAGAGCTCATTCCTCACATCAATCTTGTGGCTCTCATCTAGGAGTCATCGACAAATTCAACTCAATTGTTTTGGTGTAATCCCACTTTTCATGTCTCACATTCTGTTTCTGGCACTTTTTATGTTTTTCTTCATATTAATGATGTCTGCTTGATCTCGGTGAGTGCTTGTTTTTGTTTTGATACATACTAGCTTGTACGAGCACTGTCTCAGTTTTCATTAACATCTCATTGTTGTCACATGCATGACACTATTTTGCACGAATGGTCGCCATAGCGGCGACTCGCTTCACACACATGAATGCTTTCCCATTTCCTAAATCATGCACTTGTTGTTTTCAAGAATGATCATTCACTTTTGTTTGCACTCATCTCATCATGCATTCATACTTCTCATGTTTTAGTCACCCATCAACACACCCACCGAGGCGAAGACAGGAAGCAATTCCGACTCAAGTTGAACATGCAGTTGACAATTGGTGTAGATGACCACCAACGTGCACTAGAATACCAACACAAACACTATACGTTAGTGTGTTTCCCATTTGACCACACCCAAGAAGACCATGTGCATGCTAATAGATGAGTTGGATGGAGGAACTATATTAATGCACTCGGATGCAACGGAGGCAAGAGTTCACTTCAACAAGATTTCACCAAGGAGCACATGCACACCATCAAGGATGACCAAGCTTGGCATTAAATCACCACCTTCACCATCATAACCATGTCAAAGAGTTGGTCTCACCACAATGGACTAAGTGTCAGTGATGTCTTACATGGCTTCCTCAAGTCATTTTGTCTCACATGGGCACATGTGCACTGTAATGTAACGTCTTGTCAAGTGGAAGTTCAAGTGTCCATAGTTGGATGTAACAGTCATAGAGTAGATGAAGGGTCATGAGGGTAGATGAAATGTCAAAAGGGGAATTTCAAGGGTCACCCCACCCTTAGCTATAAATAGAACCTCATAACTCATTGTAAAGGCTTTTGGTCAGCCAAGCTTCCAATAGGACTATCTTAGAGAGAGCTTGGACAGTATTGTGACGAGCCTTGGCTTCTCCAATATGCAAAGTTAGTATATCTCTTTCGAGGAGCAAGTGGTTGTGGTTGTAATGTTTCGCTGTTGGAACTAGTGATTGGACATGGATGTATTGTATGACTAGAAGTTAAACTTCTTAATATAACAAGAGCCAACACATTTCATGCATATTTTTTATTGTATTTCAAATATTTGTTTACTCTAAATTATATATGTATATTTTTGCTTACACCTACATGTATAGCTATTTTTTTGTATGTATGTATGAATCTTTTTGAAACATGTTGTTGGTTTAACCATCACTTTGGATTGCTAGCTAACCTGCATTCCATTTCGTGATGCATCTTTGCTCATGTGTTCCCTTCTTAACTCCGTGCTATCATAGGTTTCCAACGGGTGTACTCATCTCAACCCTCATGTGTTAGAACCTCTCATGCACCTTCCTTAGCTTGTTGCAGCTATCACACCCTTGCTACCAATAGAGACATCTTACTTGCATTTGTGCAAAATTGTGGTCAAGGCATTACCATACGGCCCACTGTTGGGACTTCTATACCAAATGGTCTCAGGTCTAATTGGGACTTCTTACCAGAGAGATCCCCTTACATGTTAGATGGTCCAGCACTGTCAACATTTCGGTGCTAGAAGGAGGGACATATGACAAGTTGAGTCCTCAAATCTGTTTTGAATCTCTACATATCTATCATGACTAACTACAAAGTTGCTCTTCCGGAGTGTATGTCTTATGGAAATGAATTCATTATCTCGCAAAAGCTCTCAGATAACTTGTCAAATAAAAAATTTGATGGTGGAGGCCACGTAGCCTTGGTGAGGCACGTGGTCAACATTGTAGGCTCATGCGCAAGACATGGAACCTTTGCAGAGTACATGACCTGCGCATTGTTCGTCTACACACTTCGAGGGCACCCCATGCACTAGTGTGCCACGTTTCCAGAAAAATCTATTCATTCTCTTGCTCATCTGGTCGTAGAGATAGGCCATGCTTTCAATTGATTTAACCATAAAGTAGTCGATCAAGAAATTCTAAAATTACGAAAATCACCCAATGAATCCATTGATCAGTTTTACACACTCTTTTGTAATCTTACATACTGATTTCCCGATGAAGAAATTGATTGGGAATTTCTTTACGAATATTTGAGTATCTTCTTCGCATATATGAACCCTGCTCAGCACACTTTAGTGATGGAGTTGTGCAATCATAGGCCGGCATAGTTGTTGTCACAAGTGAATGTCTACCTTCACCTCCTCAAATAGCTCCACCACCGCAGAGTGATGTGGGACATCATGCACTCACATTTGTTGAACTGTTAAATCCTCCCACCCCACCTGCTCTTGATATATACACAGATTTGGCTTGCAAGCTTGTTGGTTGTCACATGGATCCATTCCCTCAACCTTCATCACCGCGTTTTATTGATCCTCCGGATTGTACTGTCTTGTGTTTTCCCATTCTGGACTCCTCACCTCTTGTGAACAAGGATCAATTTGTCGATAGAGTTGGTGTTACGTAGCCAACCTATGCCATCATTCATGATGCGTTTGTGTAGGAATCTAAAGAACAACCTATGGTGAAGGATGACTCCCTTCCAATTGTTATGAAACCAGCTCACAAAAAGATAGAAAAGATAGATAAACTCAGAATTCAACCTCTTCGAGGGGGCAACCTCATTTACATTACACAAATGAATGATTCCTTGATGATTCAAATGAAAAAACCTCCTTTCTATATATAGGAGTCTAAGGAGTCACAATATAACCCAGCTGACCTAACAATAATAATATAAAGGCATAAAGATAACAATAGAGGGATTCTATGGGGCACAATAATAACAATATTGGGACAATAGGGGCACAACAATATCAATAAGGGAGACAACTACAATAGTAATGGGGTAATCACTAGTATTATAAGAACCTAGCATGCCCCTCTCCTTCAAAAAAGTGTTGTCCTCAACACTTGAGTAGCTCTGGATGCTTCTGTATAAAATTCTCATCCTCTCATGTGGAATCATTAGTGGATAAGTTCTTCCACTTGATGAGATACTCCGAAATTGATCGATTTCGTAGTTGTCGAGTTCTTGTTTCTATGACTTCTTTTGGTTCCAATATAATTTTTCCTTCCTCATCAAGTTTTAGAAATATTGTTTTAACTGGGAGCTTGTCACCTATAACCTTCTTTAAACATGAAACACGGAGAACTAGGTGCACTCGAGAAGCTGCAAGAAGCTCCAATTTGTATGCCATAGTGCTAGTCTTTTGCAACACCTTGTATGGACCATAATACTTTGGTGATAATTTATTCTCCTTCTTAACTTGCTTGAATGACATTTATTTATATGGTTTTAGTCATAGGAATACCCAATCACCTACATCAAAACTTTCTTCGTTGCGATGTTGATATTCCTGTTGTTTCATTATATTCTGCACCAACATGAGGTTATCCTTTAAGAGTTGGAGGACTTGTTGTTGATGCTCAATGTAATGTTCCAATGCTTGAACCTTATAATTTTATTTTAAATAGGATGTGATGGATGGTGGCTGATATCCATAAAGTGCCATAAATGCGGTCATTTTTGTTGTTGTATGGAACGAAGTGTTATACCACCATTCAGCCACTGGCAAAAATTTGACCCATTGTGTCTATTTATTAGATAAACAACAATGAAGATATTCTTCCAAACATATGTTTACTATCTTAGTTTGCCCATCAGATTGAGGATGATAAGATGAGCTATGAGCTAACTGAGTACCGAGACAAGAAAATAATTCTGTCCAAAAATTTCCAGTGAAAATGGGATCTCTGTCACTTACAATAATCTTTGGGTTTCCATGTAGCTTTTGAATTTCTTCCATAAATGCAGTAGAAATTGTACTGGCTTTAAATGGATGTGATAATGCACAAGAGTGTGCATACTTGGTAAGTCTGTCAACTACCACCATAATGACATTCTTTCCCTTAGACTTGGGTAAACCTATGATAAAATCCATTGAAACCTCCTCCCAACGTTGGCTTGAAAGGGATAAAGGTTGTAATAGACCCAGGGCCTTAATTGTTTCAACTTTATTTTCTTGGCAAATCAAACATTCTGCCACAAACTTTTGAATATATGATTTAAGGCCATCGCAAAAAATTTCCTTCTTAACCCTGTGGTAAGTTTTTAAAAATCTTGAGTGCCCTCCTAATGGAGAAGTGTGCAATTCCACAAGAATCTTTTGCTTGAGTTGGGAATTGTTACAGAGGTATAAGCGATCTTTGTACCATAACAAATCATTTTTCCAGCTAAATGTATCAAATGTACTAGAATCATGTTGTAATTTTCGAATAAGTGCCCACACTTCTTCATCATTCTTCCATTCCTCCCTTGCTTCATTTATCCAATCTAGTTGGACAATAGAAATAGCACACAACAATGCTTTCACATCCTCATCCTTTATTGAGAGTGCATCTACCACCACATTTTGCTTCCCTTTTTTGTAGATGATTTCAAAGTCATAACCCAACATCTGTGTGACCCAGTTTTGTTGCTCTTCAGAGGATAATCTTTGTTCTAAAAAGTATTTAAGGCTATCATGATCTGTTTTTACCTTGAAGTGTCTTCCCACTAGGTAGGGTCACCATTTATTAAGTTCATGTAGTATTGCCAACATTTCCTTCTCATAAATAGCTTTGTGTAAAAACTTTCCCTCGATTGGACGACTTTTAAAAGCAATGGGTCTTTCATCTTGCATTAAAACAACACCAATTCCATTTCCTGAAGAATCACATTCCACAGTAAAGGTTTTCGTGAAGTCGAGTGTAGCTAAGACTGGTGCTTGGCACATTTCCTCTTTAAGATGTTCGAAGGCCTTTGTTGCTTCTAGAGTCCATGAAAATGGATCTTTCTTCAATAATGTTGTTAGAGGTGCTGCTATTCTCCCATAATTCTTAACAAACTTGTGATAATACCCTGTCAACCCGAGAAATCCTCGCTAATGCTTTATGGAT